>PVKS010044715.1:0-14180 GCA_004027875.1 Aplodontia rufa | reverse complement strand
GGCAGCTACACATTGAGGGAATAAATGCTAATTATTTTGAATTATTTGCTTATGTATTGTGTCTATGTTTGCCTTTTGCTGATTAATTCACCACAACTTATGCTACATCCTTTGTTGCTAATGAGTAAAGTCATGAAGCTACGACTAGTGATCCCGAACCTAAGTAGCCTCTTCCAAACCACACCCCCTCTGGAGGGCCTGATTTGTTTCTCTGTGGGGCATGTGCTCCCACGCTGGTCCCCTAGGGGTTGCTGCTGCCAACATGATTGACGCTAAGGGAGGTTCTTATAACCTTTCAGTTAGGACAAAAAAAAGTGTTCAGAATTGCTAGAAGGTAACAGAGACATTTGGGTGCCCTTGTATCTTTAAATTAATATTTTAAAATGTTTGTACTGAGGCTGGGAGTATAGCTCAGTGGTGGAGCACATGCTTAGCATGTATGAGGCCCTGGGTTCCATTCCCAGTACCAAAAAAAAGGAAGAAAAAAAAAGAGTACCCTAACTAACTAACTTCCTTTCTTCCCTCTCTTCTTTACTAGGGATTGAACTCAGGGACACCTTACCACTGAGCTACATCCCCAGCCCTTTTTAGATTGAGAGAGGGTCTTGCTAAGTTCCTGAGGTTGGCCTCGAACTTGTGATCCTCGTGCCTCAGCTTCCTGCTTCTCAGGGATCACCAGGGTGTGTTACCACGCCTGGCTTTGTACCTTTCTTTAGAGGACAGTTTCAGTTCAGGGTGGAGAGAGGGACAGCGGCAGCACAACTCAATATCTTCTCTATTGTCTCAAGCAATTTAGTTAGTAAAACTAAACAGCATTTAAGTTAACACAGCTCCATATGACTTCATATCCCATGTGCATATCAAATATTCCTTCAAACTACCTACAGAAAACTCCAAAGAGGAGTTTGTTTTTTTTGGTTTTTGTTTTTGGTACTAAGGATTGAAGCCAGAGGTACTTTAACACTGAGCTACATTCTCAGCCCATTTTTTAATTTTGGGTCTCACCGAGTTACTTAGGACCTTACTAAATTGGCTGAGGCTGATCTTGAACTTGCGATCCTCCTGTCTGAGCCTCCTGAGTCTCTGGATAACAGGCATGAATCACTGTACCTGGCTGAGGAGAATATTTTAAATGAAAAAAAAATTTTTTTTTGAGTAGAGTATTTTAATTAAGATACAATATTTATACATATTTGTGGGGTACAGTGTGGTAACTTGCTACATATATGCAATGTATGATGATCAAGTCAGGACAATTAACATTTCTATCTCTTTAAAAACTTTTCTTTGTGTTGAGAGCCTTCAAATTCTTCTCTTCAACCTCTTTAAAACATACTTAATAAACTTACAAGTTATAGTTACTCTACTATGCAAAACACTGGAAACTATTCCTTGTATTTTGGTACCCAAACCTTCCTGTATTGGGATATTTTGGTTTCCAACCTTCCTCTATCCTCCCTGCCTTGCTATCCACTAATGACCACTATTTTGGGTGCGTGTACTGGGTATTGAGCTCAAGAGCTCTCTACTGCTGAGCCATAATCCCAGTCCCTTTTTATTTTTTATTTGAAGAGAAAGAGAGTCTTGCTAAGTTGCTGGGCCTTGAGCTTTCTATCCTGCAAGTCGCTGGAGTTACAGATGTGCACCACTGCCCACCTCTCAAACTTAGCTGTGGTGGCTGTATTTTTAGTTCTTTGAGGAAACTTCGTATTGTTTTCTGTAAAGGCTGCACTAATCGCATTCCCAACAGTGCATTAGAGTCCCTGTTTCTCCTCATCCTTGCCAGCACTTTTGGTTTTGTGGTGTTGGGGATTGAATATATATATGTATATTTTTTGTCTTTTTGATAATAGTCATTTGAGCTGAGATGAGATGGCATCTCACTGTAGTTTTGATTTGATTTTTATTTTCCCAGTGACAGTGTTTTTTCGGGTACTTGTGGCTATTTGTTTGAGTTCTTTTGAGAATTACCAATTCAGATCTTTTGCCCATTTTTAAATCAGATTGTTTTTTGTTGAAATTTTAAAAATTCCTTACGTATGCTGACTATTAATCCCAAGTGTGTTAGTTACGTGTTTGTTGCTGTGACCAAAATACCCAATATTAACAACTTGGAGGAGAAGAGGTTTACTTTGGTTCACAGTTTGAGAGGTTTCAGTCCATGGCCAGTTGGATCGGTGGCTTTGGGCCTGAGTGAGGCAGAACATTGTGAGGGAACGATGCGGCAGAGCAAAGCTTCTCAACTCGTGGCATCTGGGAAGCAGAGAAAGCGGGGAAGGGGGCCATAGACAACACAGAGTCTCCAAGGACGCAAGTACAGTGACCTACATCCTTCAACAAGATCCCACCTCCTATAGTTTTCACTGCCTTCAGTCATCCATTAAGCCATCAATAGATAAATCCATTGATGAAACCCTGTCACTTCCCAAAAGCTGTGCCACTGAACGCTGCTGCACTGGGGCCAAAGCCTTTAGTACATGGGTCTTTGGGGGACACTTCACATCCAAACCATAATACCATGTGAGATGAATAGCTTGTAAATATTTTCTTCCATGCTATAGATTGTCTCTTTGTGGAGAGGAAGGTTGTATTTTATTTATTATTATTATTATTATTATTATTGATACTGAGGATTGAACCCAGGGGTGCTTAACCACTGAGCCACATCTCCAGGCTGTTTTTTTATTTTGAGATGAGGTCTCACTAGGTTGCTTAGGGCCTTGCTAAGTTGCTGAGACTGGCTTTGAACTCGCAATTCTCCTGTCTCAGCCTCCCAAACAATAGAGATTCCAGGTGTGCACTACCATGCTCAGCCAGAATTTCTTTCATTTTTTTACTGTTTTTTGTTGAATGGAAAAAAGAGAGAGAGAGAGAGAGAGAAAAGAAAACTTCATGTATATTAGCTCCTAATTCAGCAAATAAGCTCTCTTTCAACATGTATACAAAAAAATTGTTTTTTATCATGGTGGGGATGGCCTACACAAAGAAAATATTTTACAGTTTTACTATTAGTGCTCACCTCTGGTTAGTGAGCTGTGAGTAATTATAATATTCTTGATTATAGCTTTCTATTTTTCAAAATTATTCTATATTAAGCATGTATTACTCCTATCCAAAAAAGAAGAACTATATAAGAGAATATTGGGCAGAATTTTCTTGTTTTAACTGAGATTTACATACAAATATATAGCTCTCAATGGGCAAATCTTTCAGCCCAGCTAATTAAATTTGTCTGGTTCTATTTTAATGGCTAACTAGAACAGAATGCGTCTTCCTTAGAGTAACCTCTTAAAAGTAGATTGAACAAGATGTAATTCAGCATCTGCTTTAGATATTGTAGAGCAGAATCCTGGAAGAGCCATGTTAACAGATTTAGAAAGGATTTCATGAAGTCTGAAAACGCAGTCCCTGTTTCAGGCTCAATATAACATCTCATTAAATGTACCATTGTTATTTATTTTTAAGAGAGAAGGAGAGAGAGAGAGAGAGAGAGAGAGAGAATCAATTTTTATTGAGTTTTTCATGTGGCTTTCATTGTTCTGACACTTAGTTGTGTACGTGGGTGCTGGGGTTTGAACCCGTGTACTCGCGCATGCAGGGCAAGTGCCATAACTGCCGAGCCACTGCTCCAGCCCCACCATTGTTCTTTTGGGCTATGAAAACATTTAATCCAATTTTCCAAGCCACTTAAAATCATACTAGTCTCTCATAGCAAAAGAGTCTCCCCTGCTTTAGACCTAATAGAATGTGAAAGATGTAAGAAGACAGATAAACTCTGTGGTTGAGAGCTTGCTTAACATGTGCAAGGTCCTGGGATTACTACTCAGCAGCAAAAACAAAATACAAGATCCCCCCACCCGGCCAAAACCAAACAAACAAACAAACCCCTCAAAGCATAGAAATGAGACTAGAAAGCCTGTGGGCATAAAATATGCATCTAAATTTCTACTCTTCCTATTTTATTGTTTCCAAGGAGAAGATCATTTAGGGTCTGCCTGCAAATGGCAAATGATGTAGCACTTTTGTGGTCTGGACTCTTTTTTGTGAGGTGGAAATGGGATTTCATTCCTGTTAGAACTTAATTATCCCAATTAGGCCGTGAGCCGGCCTCCTGTCCCAGGCTGGGTGAGGAATCTTAGAAAGGTCCTTTATGCAGAAGGGGCCCACCCAGCTCAGGCCTTTCTCTCCGGCTCCCCTTCCCCCAGCCTCTGTGACTTGAGGTAATGACGGAGAGAAAATGTGGAAGCTGATGTTGGCCAATGCTTTTTCTCTACTTTTTCTGCAGCTCAGCTGTTCATTTTCGTTGAGGGCTTTTTGTGTGTGTGCCATCAGGTCTGAGGGAATGTGGTCTCACAGTGGTCACAGGCTGGGTGAACTGAGGCAAAATATTCATTTCCATTCATGAACCTTTGAATGATGGAAGGAGGGCTCCTGGGACAGGGTAGGGACACAGTTCTAAGGTCCCAGGGACTGGAGCAAGTTGGTTTTCTACATATTTGCTTTGGGGGAGTTGAGAAGGGAAAAGGCACAAAAAGTATTCACTTATTAATTTTTGATTTTATTTTATATTTGTGAATGTGTAATGGTACAAGCTGGTATACAATGAAAAATGTATTTCATTCCTGTTCCCTGGCTACCTACTTCTCCTCAGTGGAAAGAACTATCATTTCTTTCTTTCTTTTTTTTTTTTAAAGAGAGAAGGACAGAGAGAGACAGAATCAATTTTTATTGAGTTTTTCACATGGCTTGCATTGCTCTGACACTTAGCTGTGTACATGGGTGCTGGGGTTTGAACCTGTGTACTCACACATGCTGGGCAAGCGCCGTAACCACAGAGCCACCACTCCAGCCACAAGAACTATCATTTCTGATCTGTCTCTTTGGAAATACTTCCCTTCTGTGATTTTTTTAGACACAGTACCATCCTGTACACACTGTTATATGTCTTTCTTTTTTTCCCCTTAAGAGTTTATCATGGAGGTTGTCCTTTTTATGTTCTTTTGCACTTTTTCATGATTTCCTAATATATTATAATCTAGATAGACTATCATTTCTTCAGCCAGGCCTCTATTGTTAGATCATTTGATTTCCAATTCTTTACTGTTACAAACAGTGCTGCCGCAAATCCTTGAACATAAGCCTTTTTGCTTTTGTGCAAATTTATCGGCAGATAAAGGAATGCAATATTAACATTGATGGATGTTAAGTGTCCTTTCCATAATCCCATCTGCATGGACAAGAGAACGTGTTTTCACACATCCTTGTTAACACAGGGGAGACAAGAAATTTAAGTTTAGGCCAAAGAGACTAAGAGTTCCTTCTTTTTCTTTCATTTCCTTGACAACACCCCCCCCCCCCCAGAATGCTTATAGGTAAGTACTCTATCACTCGATTTCCCTCTAAAAATAGTCACAATTCAATCTCTTCCTATTTGTTTTCTTGTTGGATGAAGCTTAAGGCCTGAGAGAATTTGAGTGACTCAAGGAAGGGAAAAAAATGAACTGACTGTAAAAGAAATTCATTGTGATTTCTTAACTTCCTAAGCCTTCAAATATTCAGGGCTTTTTGTAGACCACACAAAGGAGAGATTTTGTTTTTTTGACAGAGTGCTAAGGGACCCAGTGGCCAGCAGGGGGCATCACATCCCCACAGAGAAAGGCAGCAACTCCACCAGCTGATTCAACATGCTCAGGCTGGGACTTTCAAAACCACTCATTCAAAGTGCTGTTGTTGCCGTCACTGTCATGGTTGGAGCATGCTGGAGTGGGAAGCGAGGCTTAGCTAAAAGACCAGGATAAACTGAAGTGTTCAACGCTAGTCAAGTGTCTGTGCGGGCTTGGCAAGTTACTTCACCTCTTTGTGCCTCAGAAATGAAAACTTTACTAAGGCCTACTGACCTCACAGATGCACAAATGAAATGCCACGTGAGAAGGTGCTCGAAAAAGAGCAAGTGCTATACACACGAAAGAGCTTAAAAGCCAAGATATAATGAATATGGCAATGGAAGCAGCAGCTTTGTGAGAGCTTACTGTGTGCCAGATCTCTGCTCAATATGTACCTTAACTCAGTTAAGATCAGACCCTTGTGCAGAGGTATTATTAGGGGTATATATATATATATATATATATATATATATTTTTTTTTTTTTTTAAATAAGATGGACAGTGAGAGAGAGAGAAACAGAGAATCAATTTTACTTAGTTTTTCATCTGGCTTTCATTGTTCCAAAACTTAGTTTTGTACGTGGTTCTGGGGCTAGAACCTAGGTCCTCGCACATGCCAGGCAAGCGCTGTAACCAGTGAGCCAGTGCTCCAGCCCCAATGCCCATTTAAAATTTTTTTTATTTTTATTTTTTGAAAGGAAGGAAGGAAGGAAGAAAGGGAAAGAGAGAAGCAATTTTTATTTAGTTTTTCATGTGACTTTCGTTCCTCAGACACTTTGCTGCCTTTGTGGTGCTGGGGTTTGAACTCGCGTACTCCAGCATGCCAGGCAAGCACCATAATTGCTGAGCCACTGCTCCAGCCCCAAGTTTTTTATTTTTAAAGAGAGAGAGGAGAGAGAGAATATCAATTTTATTTAGTTTTTCATGTGGCGTTCGTTGCGTGGACACTTTGTTGTGTACATGATGCTGAGGTTCAAACCCACATTTGTCCTCAGGCATGCCAGCAAGCGCTGGAACCACTGAGCCACGGCTCCAGCCCCTATTAGGCCCATTTTATAGATGAGAATGTTGGGAGGTTGGGAAGGTCACTCGGAATTAGGCTGTTAGAGAGTGGCAGAGCAGGATTTAAACTCAGGTTTGACCCAGACTCTGATGCTCTGGATGGGTCTTTATTATTCCTTTCAGTTCAGCTCTTAGAAATTTTAAGTGTCGCTCTCACTGTCTACTCAAAAGAGAACCAGCATCAAAAATTTAAGTCACATACTAGCTTATGAAAAAATATGAAAACTAAGTTATGTCTTTTCACAAATATGTTAATTTATGTAGTCAATCAGTTTCAAAATCATACCATGGGATACATTCTTTTTTTTTGGCCTAATTTTTTTAAATTTTTGAACAACCTTACAAGATTTATCAAGATATCATTTATCAAGATACATTCTTTTTTTTTTTTTTTAAAGAGAGAGGGACAGTGAGAGAGATAGAGAAAGAGAGAAACAACTTTTATTTAGTTTTTCACATGGCCTTTGTTGCTCCAATACTTAGTTGTGTACGTAGTGCTGGGGTTTGAACCCGGGTCCTCGTGCTTGCCAGGCAAGCGCCGAAACCGTTGAGCCACCGCTCCAGCCCCAAGATACATTCTTGATAACATGAAAATTGGTCATGAATCTTTAAAAAAAGACTTCAAGATAACTAGTAACATTCTCCATTTAGTCTATTGGCATGTGCTATTACGATCTAAGAAAAAAGCAAAGAAAAACTGTGGAAAGCCAGGAGAAGAAGAGGAAGAATGAATTGCAAACTTTTAGAAGCCTAAAGGAGAATTCTCTGGCAGGTTTCTTATGTCCGGTCACAGAGGAAATAGTTGAGGCTCAGTAAGGAGGACTTCTCAACCTGGACTAAACCTCCAAGGCACAGCATTGCCAAAGTCCCGGGCAATGCCCACTGCACAATGGCCAGGGGGCAGTTCTTGGTAGCTGGGAATGGAGGGGCTTTTCTCTGTGAATTATGCTGTCTCTTTAGTAGGTAAGGAGATGGTTCACAAAGCACAGATCCTGAGGGCCTCACTAATTATTTATATTTTTTTTACATTTTAAAAATTATTTATCATTATTTACTTTTGGGGGGTACTATTTACAGCTTGATATTTCTTTCACGAATCATGCAACTACAAAGAAGGCAAGTACCTTCTGGTCCTGACACCTTTGGTGGAGGAGGAAATATCAAGTGAGATTTACCTCAACTTATATCACAGTAATGTTATTAATAATGGTATTATTGTCTCCAGTTTACAAATGAAGAAATGGAGGCTTTTTGCTTCAAGTAAGGTAGTACAGCAAACATTTGTGCTGGGACAATCTGGCTTCAGATGCTGTATTTTCTCTCTTCTTTCCCCAGTGATGGGGGTTGAGCTCAGGACCTAGCACAGGTACCATTGAACAATATTCTTATTATTTTTTTTTTTAAAGAGAGAGGGACAGTGAGAGAGACAGAGAAAGAGAGAAACAACTTTATTTAGTTTTTTCACATGGCCTTAGTTGCTCCAACACTCAGTTGTGTACGTGGTGCTGGGGTTTGAACCCGGGTCCTCCCGCTTGCCAGGCAAGCGCCAAAACCGCTGAGCCACTGCTCCAGCCCCTGAACAATATTCTTATGGGACTCCACCAGCCCATCTCCTTATGTTAAAGCCACCAAGGAAGAGGAGGGCAGTAGGAACTAAGAGGAGGGAAAGAGGAGGAAAGTAGGGAAGCGGGGAAGAAAAGCACAAAATGAACGAATCCTAGGCATATCACTGCTCAGTTCAACAAGCAGATTCTGGAGGGCAGCCTTTTAAGGCATGGCCCTTGGAATTAGGCACTCTTGAGTCCCGAATAGTCCTTTCTTCACTTTGAAAGAGGAGTGGAGAAGCTGGGAACAGACGCAGCCTTTTTATACAAAGTAGTAACTGTTAAACAGGAAAGCCCACTGGTGCTCCACAGAAATTCCTGTGTTGCCAAGCACATCCCAGACGTGGAAAGTTACTGAGTTACAGTGGCTGGCCGTTAGGCGCGGGCTGATTCCTCTCAGACCAACTACTGAGGATTCCATTGTCACTTGGTTTCTATAAAACTAACCTTGTTTTTACGAGACTGTTCTGCAAAAGTGAAATTTAAACAAATTCACACCCTTACTAGGCTTGGTCTGTTTTGCTTCAAGGACAACAGTAAAACACTTGGGCTAAACTTTAAATAAAATGAATCAAGTCCTGCAATTAACAAAATATTCCACCAGTAAAATTACTTCAACTTTTGCTTTAAAATTTTCACAATAGGGTGGTTGGAAGAAATATTCCACTAAAATTTGCAGAATGATGACTAATTTCTCCTATTTGCGCCAGTTCATTAAATTTCTTAACGACAACTATGGAAAAGTAAATAGCTTTATCCTGAAAGCTTTTGCTCTTTAGACGAATGGCTAGCAAGTGCGTTGCAACGATACGGGAGAAACGTGTCCCCAGGAATTTATAGCGCAGCAGCGAGTTCTGATGGGACCGCCGGAGAGGCTCTCGCCTCCAGCGAGACCTGGGAGTAAGGTCTCACTGCTAGCGGGGCGACTCCTTAGGGTGGGCGGTCCCCTCTTTGTTTTTGTTTGCCAGCAGCCGCAGGCAGGAGCGCGAGGACCGGATACGCAGTTGTTGGCTGAGTCCAGTTGCCCAGAGGGCGACTCCCCAGCTCTGGGGAGGATGCCGACCTGGGATGCCTGGGGGAGCTCACACCGTCCGCGGGACGGGAGGCACTCAGACACAAAGCCAGCGGCGGGGGAAGGGACGGCTGCGGAGCCGATCGAGCGCGCGCACACACCCCCCTCTGCACTCGGGTGCTGCTTGCGAGCTCGGTCGAGTAGCCTGAAAGCAATAGCGGAGGCGGGTCCCGGGTCAGTGTCAGGGCCCAGGACCTGCCAGGCCCTCACGATTCCCCCTCCTCTGCAGTGGGCGTTAGAGAATACCCAGTCTGGGGGAATCCCAAGCCCCGGATCCGAGCCTCGCGCTTCTGGCGCTGTGGTCCCTGGCGGGACTGGCGGCTACCCCGCGGTGCCCGAGGCTCCGACTTTTGTTTTGGGGAGTAAGATGGCAGGGCCGGGGAAACAAAGGAAACTTGGGCAGGTCCCGAGAGCGGCGTGTGTGTTTCGCGTGCTCTCCCCGAGTCCTGTGTGGGAGTCGCCCGGTGCCTGTGCGAGCCTGCACGCAGCCCGCTCCAGGAAACTCAAGCCCGGTGCCCGAAGCCCGCGGCGCCCGCCCACCTGCCGCGGCGGCCTCCCGGGGACAACCCGCCCGCGAGGGCCAGGGCGGCGGCGGCTGGGAGGGGGCGCTGGGGAGCCCGGCGGGGGGCGGGGAAGGCGGGGAAACGGTGGGGGAGGAGGGGAGCACGGGTGGGAGGGCAGTGCACGTCACGGCTATTGTGGCTGTCGGGGTATATAAGGTCCCGCCGGCCCGCCGCGCTCCCCACCTTGCCTGCGTCCTCCCGAGCCGTCCTGTCCCCTCGCATCCAGCATCCAGCGAGACGCGCTGCGCTTCGACGGAGCGGACATGGGCAGAGCGATGGTGGCCAGGTTGGGGCTGGGGCTGTTGCTTCTGGCACTGCTCCTACCCACGCAGGTGAGGCCCTGGCGCCCAGCGGGGCTCGGGGGCCGCGCTCGGGACAAGGGGAGGGAGGGAGAGATGGAGCCCCTACGTCGGCCAAGCGCTAGGACTGGGAGTCTTGTGTAACTGACCAGGGGAAGGGCAATGTGGACCCCACTCTCCTTTGTGAGGGCTGCCCCTGCCCCTCCCACGGAGTGTCTTCGCGCTCCCTGTGTACCACACAAAGAGGATGGTCCCTTCCAGGGAGAGCTTCTACGCTCCGTCCTCCACCGTCCGAGCTGGTTGTCGTATACCGGGAAGCCTCGGCCATCTGGCCCTACTTCCCACCCCAGTCCTGGGAAGCTCGGGTCTGAAGCCTGGGTAGGGACCCTCTCCCAACGTTCCCTATCAGTGGTGCAACCTCACACGTCGTCCCTCTCTGTTAAGCTTAAGAGGCCGGTGACACCGCAGATTGACTAGTTCGGGGGAGGTGGCGTGATGGGACATTTCTGTCCCGAGTCTCGCCAGGCTTTGTCTCGATCCTCGCCACTGCCGCCGCCTCCTTAGATCTTGTATCCCGGGAACCGACCTCGCCCCTAGCGCAGGCACCGAGAGCGGAGCCAAGAGAGACCTGGGGCTGAGCCAGGGAGACCCGAGTGGGGGCGGGAAAGGGTTCTTTCTCTTGGGCAGTTGGAGCTTGGAGGGCTTGGAAGAGGCAGCTGGGTGGCTTTTCACAGCCCTTGGTTGGCATTTCTCCCCGAAAAGTTGGGTGCGCTGGGTCCTTAGTCCCTGGACATTCAGCCTCCAAGCTCACATGGGAGCGCAGCCTGAGAGTGTGGGGCGCTGTTCGCGTTCCCCGCCGCGGCCCCGGTAACTGTACCCTATTGTTGTCTTGCAGGAGGTCCCTGCGCTCCCCAGCCTTTCTCAGTTCCCCTGTGGGGGAGGGGCGCTGGTCGTCCTCAGCCTTGTGCCACCTCCTGAGCAGATTTCCCCAAAAAAAATTTAAGAGAGAGGTTTTAGTTGGAGAATAAAGCTAGCATGGAAAGGAAATTTTTTGTTTAATGCAAATTTAATTTTTTTGGTTTTCGTTGTTATTGGTGGTAGTGTAGAGGACCCTCAGATTTTCACGCTGGTGCACTGGACTCAATTTTTAAAAAAGTCACCTGCTGTGCTTAAAGCTCTTTGTATTTATAAAGAACAGGCTATGTTCAGGGGTCCCAACCCAGGTTTGAAAAACAGGAGCCGTGTTTTTAAGTAATTTACCCTGTTAATGCTTTACTAATAGTGGGAGTGGTGTTTCCTGATAGGACAGGTTCAATCTTACACACAGTAGGTTCCTAGTAAATATACTTAAGATTTTTGTTGTGGTGGTTAGTTTATTTGAGATACAATTTGTACATTTCTTTAGTCAGTATTTGCTTAATGACTTTATGGGTTTTACAACAAAAGGAACTAGTGCTGATGTAGCAGGGTTTTATCTTTGGATTAATAGGCAGCCGAATGTACATGTGGCCCAGACTCTTGCTTGGTGCCACGTCCTCCCTCCTGCCTGTAATTGGAAGCCCTTGTAAACCCTCCTTTGCAGCAAGAGCTGAAAACTCCCAATCTGCCTTTGTTCCATGACAAAGGAGAGATTATCACGTGCCCCACTGGACTGTGCATTTCCTGGCTGGAAAAATCGGTGGTGAATGATGCCACTCAGAAGCTGGGACACTGGGGAACCTTGGTTCTTGGTCACAACACTGAGCTGGTGACCAAGGCAATGAGACTGCTGCTAGTGAAATTTAACACCAATCTTTCTCAGTGTCTTTGTGTGTGTGTGTGAAGTCATTCTGACTTAATGGTGTTTTGAGTGAAGTCATTCTATCTTAAAAGCAAGGACAGAATTTTTTTTTCCAATTTAAAATAAATTCTGTGGCCATTTAGAGATGGGTTAAAATTACAAGAATCCAAAGGAGTAGATAAGATATTCAATGTCCCCTTAAGTTAATGAAGATCCTCAAATAAGATAGCCAATATCCCCTTTGAAGTTAAAGGCTAAAGTTACCCAGGCTTTGAGAAACAGATTTACAGCCAGAAGTGTTGGTGCACATCTGTAATTTCAGCGACTTGAGAGCTGAGGCAGGAGGATCACAAGTTCAAAATCAGCCTCAGCAACTTAGTGAGACCCTGTCTCAAAATTTAAAATAAATAAATACATAAATAATAAATGAATAAAAGGGCTGGCAATGTAGCTCAGTAGTTAAGTGCTCCTGGGTTCAATCCCTGGTACCAAAAAAAAAAAAAAAATGGGTTTATGAAAGTTACCTTACCCTACAGATGGAGAGTGATTAAATTAATTTTAGTACCATAAATCTCAATTATAATATTTTAAATACAATTTTTATGCAACTTTAAAATGCCCCTCTTTCTAGGGAAATAGAGGAAACTTTTTTTTGTAATGCCAGTAAATTCATATAATCTCAAGAACTTAATTAGTTAACTTGGTCCTTTATTCCTTTGTACAGAATTGAAAATAGTTATACTTTTGGTTATGACTATAAAAGTTCTAATGTAGTTATTAAAGAACTTTTGAAATTTCTTTTTGCTCCGTAAGTTCAGAATTTAATGATGTAGATAAGTGAACAGAGGGAAGAAAGCAACCTTAATGTATCAGGAGCTGGAGGTGTACCTCGGTGGCAAGATACCAGTTTAGCATGCCATATGAGACTGTGCTTTCAATTCCCAGCAAACTGCACCCCCCTCGCCAAAAAAGCAAAATCAAAAAACAAAACAAAACAAAACACCTACCTTAATTGTATGTTAGAGTGTATGTGGAGGTAGCTGTGACAACTGGAAATTTATCCATGTAATTTTTTTATATATTTTAGATTAATTCAAACCAAACAACTGTTGTGATGCTTTCAAGTAACTCCTCACAGAGTACCTCTGCTACCCCAAATTCAACTAATACTACACCCAAGGCAGGTGGCAGTACCCTGCAGACAACAGCCAGTCTCCTTGTGATCTCGCTGTCTCTTCTACATCTCTACTGTTAGAGACTCAGGCCAAGAAACGTCTCTACTTCCCCATCTTCTCAACCCAACCCGAAAGGCGACTAGAAGTCCAGTGTGTCAAGGAAGAAGCACGTCTGCATCAAATCTACCAATTCTACACCTTATTTTATTGGCACAGAAAACGTTGAGAATTCCAAATGTGATTGGTTTGAAGGACATTTTGAAGGGTCTCCCAGATGATGAATGCCAATATTAAATCTGCCGGAATTTCATGTACAACATAAAGAGAGAGAACATCCAAAATCGAGACATGATTTCCTTGAATGAGGCATAAGAAATACAGACACTTAAAACTCTACCTTGAAAACAAGAATAGATTTTATCTAGAGGAAAAGGATGGAATGTGGAATGGAGATCAGTTTTCATTTGGTTCATTAAATCTATAATGCCATAAAACAGTTAGGTAATATAAAAAGCTTCCATGATTCTATTTATATGTACATTAGAAGGAAATTCCAGGTGTTACTGTAAATCCTCAATGTATTGTTTCATCAGTACTAATTTAATGCCGATCTATTCTAGATAAAGTTTCACATTGTTTAGCTCTCTCTGTTCCCTTGGGAATGGAACTCTTTTGTCTGTGGCTTTGGATTTGACACTGTGTTTGATCTTTTATGTAGTAATTGAAATGTTCCAGGGCAATAATAGATTGGAATCCACCCCAGATCCAGGCATCATGAGTAAATCTTGCTTATCCTCTTAAAGTCAAATGGTAGGCATCTCCCCATCTCCTGTTTTCATCAATAAGAGTGCCAGATTCATTTAACTAAACTGATTCCAAAGAGTAGAATTGCATTGACCTCAACTAATTTCAAAATGCTGGTTTTGATTTCTGCATTTGTTGAATAGTTTTCATAATTTTAA
>PVKS010044714.1:0-14182 GCA_004027875.1 Aplodontia rufa | reverse complement strand
GCTATAATTATGTATTTCCCTGCACATGGCCACAGGCTGGCTGTGCTGTCATTATTCTCATACATACACCCAATCACCTCCGCTACACACACTTGGCTTTTGAAAACCCCTTGTAATCATAAAAAATGGTGTCATGAAGTCTCCAGAAGTAGGTCAGTTTCTTGTATTATCTTCTTTTCCTCTTCAATCTCTGAGTCGACCTGCAGAGCAGAAATACTGTTTTAAATTCCACTTCAAATAAGAAGAAAAAGAAGAGTAAAAATGTATTTTATGGAGAAACCCTATCTTCTCATCTCTATTATCAGAAGATAAGCCTCTAAATTCCAAAAGGAAAAAAAGTGAATAGAAAATTAAAATAGTAAGTACCTTTTTCCCTAAATTAAGACTTAAAATTTTGTGTAAAGTTTTGGAAGGAGTCAGTTATTACAAAGCGTGTGGATACAGAGAGAGCACAGGATTTCAACTTACAAAAATTTAAGTTCCAAACTTAGTGTTATTTCATAGTACTGGATATCCAAATAACCACTAATCTGGTGTTTAATTTCATTAGTAATCATGGAAATACAAAGTAAAACCACAGTAAGAGACGACACCATACTACCACAATGGCAACAGTGAGGGAGATAAAGTAAAATTCTCACACTACTAAGGGAAATATGTTGTCCAACCACTTTGCTTTATAACATATTCTAAAATGATAATATTCCTACAAGCCAAAAACTGCACTTTTAAGTATGCACCAAATAAAACATAGACAATATTCACCAAGAAATGCTAACAACATTTTTATATTATCACTATTTGTAATATTTTAAATCTAGGAATGGTTAAAATGCTTAATAATCGAATGGATACACAAATTACAGTAAACTTGTAAGTGGAATACCATAAAGCAGTGAGAATACCTGATTTTCATCTGCACACAGCAATATAAACCAATATCATGAATGTTGAAGAGGTCAAGCACAAAAGGTCAAACATTGTATTATCACTTTTATACAAGTATAAAAAATCAGCAAGACATCCTATGTGTTACAAGTCTGGATGTTGGTTACTTTGCAGGGAGGAAAGAATGAATATATGACTAGAAAGAAGAGAGGAGATGTTGGAACCTGGTAGTCTGTTTTATGACCCAGATCTGCTTACATGAATATATCCAGTGTGTGCTCCAGTGTTAGCTATATATGTCCTTATATGTGACTATACAGTGCCTACTCTGTATCAGCAAAGTATTTTATGAATATTGATTCACTAATCATAACAACCCTAGAACCCAATTACAATGATCTCCAGAGGAGGAAACTGATACAGAGACATAAGTCACTTGCCCAATGTCCCATGGCTGGTGAATGTTGGACCTGGATAACTCAACTGCCTCTCCAAGGGTTCAGGGTCTTTCACCCTTGTGTGCTTCACCTTAGAAACCTAATGTCTCTGACTACCATTTTTCATTTTATAAAGTCAGGATAATACATCAAGAGTTTCTAAGTGATTAAATGAAATGATACATGGAAGTAGGTCTCCCTGCCTCCGGCTCAGTGAAGTTTGTCATGGGAACCCTTCTTTCTCCCTTTTCAAGTCCCATTGGGACCTAGTACCCTCAACCCTGCTGCATTCCTCCCCTAGCCAGTTCTTTCTTCTAGCTGGAGTTGCCCTGTCTGAATAGCTCAGAACTTCCCCACAGTTCAAATGTAATTCAAAATTAACATTTTCTATGTTTTTAAGTTGCTAATGGTTGATAAGCAACAGGAACTCATCTAATTGATATTATTGCATCAAGGTAAGCAATTTACATTTTAACAATAGTGAGCTGAAAACCAAATAGGGACTCTGAGGTTGGAACTCCTAAGCCATGAAACATTTGAGCAAATATTTTGGGTAGGATAATATCTTGTAGTAACTAGAAAAACATGTTTAAGGATTTTACATGATCCATGTTCTTTTACATGAATATAATTTTTGTGAGTCATCACACAAATCTTGCAAGGTAGGTAATAGTATGATTTTTGCTCATTGCACAGATGAGAAAACTGATGTTTAGCAGGTTTAAACTTATTTATTGGACACGTTAAAATGACTACCCTGTATCAAATATTGCTCTGGGTTTCCTGGAGTTTATATTCCCAAGAGAATACTAGCCAAAAGCAAATCATACAAAATATACCAAGATAATTACATATGATATTTAACATTATGCAATAAGGAATAAGACAACAAGATAGAAGGTGGCTGGTAGACAAAGACAAGAGGTCCATTTTGTCCTGAGAACTGCAGTGTTTAATCTCCCTGCCTGCCTTCTTCACACTGAGCACACATTAGGCTCACCTGCAGTGCTTTATGAACAGTATATGTGCACAGGCTCCATACTCTTGGAAGCTTTTTATTTAGACATGATACTTTTACAGGCCAAACAGCAGTTGAATGTGACCCAAAGAATGATAGCACTCACTACTGTTGAGATACAACTTGAGCAAACTTGTATTGATCTCTAGTCATTGCTGACTTTTATTGAGACTTCTATGTGGGTATTTCCCTATGAGAAAAGCAATCTGTCCCAATGAAATGGGAGAAGATAAAGACATCTAAACCATAAATGAGCAAAAACATTTACTTGTAAACTGCAGAATATCACTTAAAATTTTCAAATGTGTGGTATTAATGTCATCCTTCTGGTCATTGTAATAAATAATCCTGGGAAAGATTGAATAGATATACAGCTATTATATATATTATATATAATATATATATAATAAAACATTATAAAATATAATAAAATGTATTTTCCTGAGCGTCCCTAAATCAAGTCTCTTTGCTCATATAAAATGGTCCACCCTTTGCTCATTAGGAAAAAGGGGCATTTGACAATTAGGCAAGAGCAAATTTTTACAAGGACAATACAGAATAACTTCATTCTTGACTTTATTTATTAGAGGAGAAAAAAAGACTAGAGAACGTGAAAGGGACCACAAGGAAAAGAATGAGAAGAGGGTGGGTGTAGAAGTGGAGAGGGACGTGAGCACTGACCTAGAGCAGTTGATCCCTCTCAGAAGTAAGAGAACAAATCAGGGAACTTGGGGACTCCCAAGCCTTGCTCCAAGGCTATTTTTCACTTATGTGGTGGCTCCCTTTGTGCTTGTTGGAGGGGGGATTATTCCAACAGTGTGGTCCTTAAAGATGCTACAGCTGTTTGTTGACCATACTACAAGCCCCATAAAGGCAAGGAGCACCCTATTGCCTAGCAAAGCACTTAGCACAAAGTACACACTCGGGCATTTTTGCAGTGGTGGACCAGTAAAAGTAAGGGATTGAGAAGCACTCACTTCCTTGTCTCCCTACCCAAGGTTCTCCAACCATGCTGTGTTGATTGTGTACTGGAGTCCTAACAAGCTTCCAAAGAATCTTAATAGAAGAGATGCAGTCTGGTGATGAGGAACATGAACTAAAATCCCAGGTTTGTCACTTTGTTGCTTAGTGAATTGGGCAAATTGTTTTACCTTCCTATATCTGAGTTTCCTCATCAATTTACTAGAGATAATAATTGCATCTACTTCAAAATATTGTAACTAGCCTTAAATAATTTAATACATGCTATGTAGGTTGATGCATAACTTCTGATTCTTACTCCTTGGGAAACAGTTTGAAAAGCTCCATAAAGAGATGCCAGCAACTGCAGGAATCCTAACATTACAGGGTGGTTAAAGTTGTTTATTTTAAACATGGAAATGTGAATTCTTTACTTCAGCTTCTTAACTTGAGCTACAAAATAGCTTATTGTAATTATAGAGAATTGGTCTCCTGAAGTGGAATTCCAAAGGAATATATATTTCCATGCCCCCTTCACATTTCAAGAGTAACATCTTATACTATTAACAGGATTAGTTAAATTCACCATTAGATGGGTATGTGAATAGAAAGGACTTCCCCAGGACTGGAGAACGAGTGAACAGAGATGCTTAGGAAAGGTTGTAACAAACCTACTGCATAATTCACTTATTTTACAAGATTGAGCTGTCTCTCCGTTAGATTTCATCTTCTATTGCTCCATATAAATTTTAATTGGATTTATCTTAGGAAAGTTCTCTTTTCAGTCTTTCACTTGCAAAATCAACCCTTTTGGGTACATCTGATCACTATAACCCAATTAGAGGTTTGTTGATTTATTGCAGGGAAAATGTCCCTTGCAGCATTAAGGTAAATCTCATTGCTCTTGTGCAGGTCCTATGTTTCTCAAAACAGTTAGGTTGATGAATATTTGTGTTACTGCTGAAATCAGATACGGTATTAATCCTATTGAATACTTAACATATGTGAATAAAGGGGAGGAAGAATTTTTGATATTGGGGAGAAGTTTCGGGGTGATCAGGTAATCAACAGCAATAGTGGGTAGAAATTACTGATGAAAATATATAACAACTGGTAAAAATTCTGAGGAAAAGTAAGACACTAAAGGAATTCTGTAAAAAAGATAAATTTCATTCTTGATATTTAATACCCTTCCAATCCTGTCTTCCCTTCCTTCTCTAGTTACTTAAAAATTGAGAATTGTTGTCTGTTATGCCCTTCCTTTCACAGAGAAGAGTGGCTATGAAAAGCAGATGTATTTCAACACATTAGTTTAGTAAGGTATCCCTTGTCGCTGCCGCAGCATTCCAGCATTCTGGAGCGGGCAGCAGGCAGAACAACCCGGACCAGCTGGATTGTCCCCCAGGAGCTGAATCAGGACCAGTCAGGGGCCGGGGGCGAGGGGGTGAGTGCCGGCGGCTGGAACCGGGATCCCCCCTTGTCCAGGGACGCCTTCCCTCCCAGCCTGGGAAATGAGGCAACCATACACAGCTGATGGCAGCTCGGAATCCATTTATTATCAAGGCACACAGGTTTTTATAGGGAGGGGAGAAGCCAAAAAATCAATAATCCTTCTAAGGGAGTTGCCAGGTGTTATGTAGATTTCAAGTACAAACAACTAGGGAACAGCCTGTGGTTAGCACATTCCAACCTACCCTAATCTTCTTTTTGTATAACAATTAGGAAGCTTAACAAAGCAGGATCTAGCAGCCCTTCCTGAAGGAACTTACAGAAGTAGTAATAAAATCACTCTAGGGCAGCTGATAAAATGGAGTAAAGGTCAGACCCCAACATACCTTGCATGGGGGTATCTCATTATACAATATGAATCTCAAAGAAATGAATGTCTAATGGTGGAATTTCAACTTCTGAGACAAAGTGGTAGAAGGAGAAGGAAATAATATTACTGGTAATTTATCACATTCCATGATAAGAAAGGGGCTGAAAACTGGCATGAGAATGTCAAGAATGTTTAAAGGACAAGAAATCTGCACAAAAAAAAGAAAAAAAAAAGACTGAAAATCAGCAGAGAGATAGAAGGAAAATCCAGGATAATATAGAGACATATTCACCCAATGTAAAGACAGCATCAAAGAAGGATATGTATGTAGTATTGTCAGATGACAAAGGGTTCGAGAAAGATAGCAACCAGAAAGTATGCAGCAGAATTGGTGACACCCAGTCAAGTTACTGGCTATGTTAATGAGAATAGGCTCAGGGTCTCAGCCAAGTGAGAAGGGGTATGACCTAAGGAAATGAAGAGAACATGGCCACTATGGCTTCAATCTGTTCTATGTAATCTATCCAGATTTCTTATGTTGGAAGCAACCTCACCCATCAGCTCAACTTGAGGGATGATTCTCTGCATTCTCCACCCCCTCTGCCCAGCACCAGGTTCCAAGTTGCCCCTGCATCCTGATAGGGGTGCAGCCCCAGGTCCTGTCACATCCCCCAGATGATTGAGAAGTTCTAAAAATGGTCCTCCAACATCTGTTTGCTCCTCAGGCAAAATATGCTGAGCCAGCACAGTGGGAGACAGGGGTTCTCATAGGAAAGTGGCAAATTAGAGAAATCAGCAGAGAGCAATATTCAGAATTTCATTCAATTATATGTGTTCTTTACATGCAAAGCTACCCCTCTGCCTGTCACAGCAAATGCCACTTTTTAGTCTGAGAATTTAATTAGCATCAAGTGATTTCTGTGGGACCTGCAGGAAACACAAGAGTCATGATTTTGGGTGCTGGAGCTCTCCTTCCCTGGAAACTTGGAAAGAGGTATTTACAGTCCTCACAATAGCCCTTTCTCTTTCTAGCAAGGGCCACATTTTCCATCACATTTCAAAGCCGCTTTGTAGATGAAGTTCCCTCACAAAAGGGTGAATGAAATAGATGCTATTTACTAGTATGTTGAATTTCTTTTAACTCAGGAATTGACAGCATTTAAAAAAGTGGCAGTCAATTAAAAAAACTACTTTTTAACAGCCCACAGGAAAATTTGAATCACCTTGGTCACTTTGAATACTCTTGTCTATAATTTCTTTCAAAGATGTTCTAGCAAGATTAAATGAGTATTTAATTTTAATATTCTAAAGCTTTGCTTTTTGTAGTAGAGAAATGTATAACACCTGAAAGGAGATGGTGTTTAGAGCCATAAATAAATCTCATTTATGGAATGTTAATGGAAAGGAGATAGAAATAAAAATTTCCCAAAGATTCTAACTTCTGCCCAGTTGTGAAAGAAAGCTAGAGAATAGACCAGAACCTAAATATAATTCCAAGCTCAGGACCTGTTTCTATGCTATGCACCTTTGTAAACACTTTTAACTTGCTACTTTCAGAAACTCCTCTCTTTTTGAAATATACAATTATGAAAAGATGTTATCTCTTCACCACCTACCACATGGTGGCATGCCCCTAACATATACAACAAAACAAGATCATTGATTCTTATACAATTGTTACCAGCCCATGGCACGTTCTTCATTGTGTTCAAGTTAAACAAAAGTATAAGATATTTATGTAGTAGGCTGAGCTTGCCTCAGAAGGTCTTTCAGATCACAGAGATGGAAAATCAATGATGAGTCATGAATCTTTTGTGTGATTTGGGCAGCTAAGTCCAGAATGTCTGGACAGATATGTGTGATAGCAGAGAAATGTTACTGAATTGCCTCTTTGGTGCTGAAGCCTACAGTCAGATGAGCTGTGTCCAGATGAGTTTGATTATAGCTCATTTTATCCACATGGAGAGACAGCTCTACTGAGCAAACAGCATGTATCCCATTGAGTCATAATAAAAATCTATTGACTGAGTCAAAAGAGTGGTGGGTACAGGAGGTACAAAAATAAATAAATAAAAATCCCCCAGAGTGCCTCAGGGATAAAGGGTGTAGCTTTTAGATATCTATCCCAGCAGCCTGGTGGGGATCAAATCACTATCAATGTTGATTTCTACACACAAATAAATAACATCTATCAGTGGGTAAAGTGATGGAAGGGAGCTTTAGAAAAAGGCCCAAAGATTCTAGCTAGTACCAAGTTGAAGAGGGAAGCTATAGAATAGACTAGAGCCTAAATCTAAGTCCAAGTTCAGCACATGTCCCTATGCTATTAATCTTTCTAACCACTTTTAAGTAGCTAACACTTTTTAACTCTGTTAACCCATTGGTGGTTTCTGAATAAATCAGTCACTTTCCAGCTGAAGTTTCTGCCAATTCAGACTAAATTTTATCTCGCCCCAAAGGATTAATATAACAAATCATTCAGTCCAGAGCTATAGAATATATAACTCCATCCTCAACCAATGTTTTGCAGAAGGTAGAAATAATTCAACCTCTTCAAGGAAAATTCTGTGTCTTCCAGGTCTTTATACACAATCTAATGAATGGAATAAAGTGAAGGTTTTTATTTTGTTTTAGAAATACCTAAAAATTAAAACAATTTGAAGCAGGATTCTTGCTCATATCCAAGGATTGGCACACTTAATCATTTATTTAATCAGTCATTGCATTTGTTTAACATACAGTACATTTATGCCATACAACCATTTTGAAACTTTGGAGGCTGAAGCCTGTAAATTAGAAAGTTATTTCCATGAAATAATCACTCCCAAGGAAGTTCTCTCACATACGTTCTGCTGTCAAAACTAATCCTTTTGCTCAAGTCAGGCATCTCTGGCATTAACAGAAAGCATCTGATGGAAAGTGAGTGTATAAATTCACGAATTTTCACAGGCCCTTTGTTCCCTTAGTAACTACACCACAGATACTCCATTTTGTAAGCCTTGCAGCTTTACGTACAATTAAGCAAATTTGGGATGGGAATCTGATTTGAGTGAATGGCAAATCAAAGGACATTATTTTGTGGAGCATTTATCATGCCTAAGGGTGAAAAATCTGTCACTACTTTCTAAAAGGTTTACGAATATAAACATGATCATATTTAAGCCTTATCCAGAACACATATTTAAGTGTCTACCTATCCTTGGAATCAGACAAGTTACTAAATATAGCTACTACATATAGGGTTCTTGGTACCCAGTAGCACAGACAGATATATTGGACACACATCTGTAAATAAATAAAGGCAATATAATATATATATATATATATATATATATATATATATATATATATATATTTATTGATAGCCCAAGATTAGGTATGTTTGCAGGCAGCCTGTGATGTGCACTCAGCTTGCTCTGGTATTATTTTCTAAGTGATAAACATGCCAGATGATTATGCAGGTTAGTCTTGTTCTGTAAATATCCACAAAAGTCATCTTATCACGCATCCAACACTATGACATTAAACACCATGGTAACTCTAGCACCAGAGTAGGCCTTCAAAAAAAGTTCCTGTAGAATTGGGAAAGTTGTCCCAGAAAAGGCTGTTGCTACTTGGTGCAGAGGGCTTCATGAGGTAGGGATGACAAGTGGGCAGTGCAAGAAAGGGGCTGGAAAGAGATGGGATGGAGGTGATGGGACAATTGCAAAGGAAGCCTGGGGAAGTGGTAGAGGACACACCTGAGGGGTAACTTGGGGTGTGACTGAAGATCCTGTAAAACTTCATGCTCCATTCTGTGTGGTGATTTCAATGTGTCTCCCAGATTTCATGTGTTGGGCACTTAAATGCCAGGCAACCCTTTTGAGAGGTGGAATGTTTAAGAGGTGGTTAGGTCCTGAGGGCTCTGCCTTGGGAAAAGGATTACTGTCCTTACTCCAAGAGTGGGTTAGTTACTGTGAGGGTGGGTTCCTGGTGAGAGCAGGAGGGCCGTCCTTCCCCTCTCTCTTGCACATGCTCTCTGCTCCTAATGCCTTCTCCATGGACGCAAAAAGGCCCTGGCTAGATGCCCATCCCTAGATCTTGGGCTGCTAGCCCCCAGAATTCTAAGAAAGGATTCTCTGTTCTTATAAATTTCCCAGTCTCAGGTACTCCATTATAGTAGTATGAAATGGACTAAGACTTTTTCTTAAGAACTTGCTATCATGGACAATTTCCTTTATACAGCAAATTTCTAATCTATAGAGTCTACAGCAGCACAGGAATACTGAATTGTTTTGTTTGGGTTTGTTTTGTGTTTTTTGTCATTCCATAGTCATCACATTAAAAGTTCTGAGGACAAAGTCCGGCTCATTCTGCTGCTATGCCTCAACTATTTACCTCCTCATTGAAAAAATGTGGGCAAAAGAAGAGCAGATAGTCAACTTACACTCTGTGGGAAAAGGAAGTGTAATTATAGTAGGCATTTTATGTTACACAATCCTGTTTAATTCTTTCTATAAGTCTATAATGGTAGGAATGATTAAATCCCAAAATTTGTAGGGTGAGATCAAGAAAATTGATACTTAGAATAGTTAGCCCTGATTCACTACCATACTAGTTATGCAAGTTACACTTAACATATTTCACTATGCATGTATAATACTTATTTCATATATTGAGTTTTTTTATCTTCACAATTCTGAATGCATATTTTTGTCCTTTTTCATAATGTGGAAGCTGAGGCTAAGTAATTCTAAATAACTTTGCTCAGGGCAGAGCTATGATTTGAAACCTGGCTTGTTCCCAAACATTTTTTTTCTAATAAAAATGTTATTTATGCTCTTAATTACAATATTAAAATGAATATGCACCTACAGGATCCCCCCACTTTCCTTTAGGGAGAGTAGGGTTCCCAGAGTCAGGTTTTACAACCTGGTAGTCAAATGAAAATTTCCCCTGGGTCAGAATCAGATTGACCTGCATTTACCACAGACTAGGAGCTTCTTGGTTGTCTTTGATGATCTGACATTCTTAGGTCACAACCCATTATTCCTTCTTCCTGACACTACTCAAATTTTGTATGGAAATTAATTTTTTTGGATTGCAGTACTACAAGATATTAAAATGTGAGCTGAGGAGGATTGCCACCTTAATTACTATAAACTATTCATTTCTAATTTGTGTGTCATTTTTTAAAGAGAAAAGTTTATTTTTTTCATCTGGTTTTTGTTTTCCCAACACTAAGTTGTGTGTGCACTGCTGAAGTTCAAACCTGGGTCCTTGGTTATGCCAGGCAAGCCTCCACACTGACCATCTGCTCCAACCCTTGTGTATCATTTTTAAAAGCAAGAAAGCTTTGAGATAAGGTAGAAAACTACTACATGCTGATGGATTAAGAAGGTCAGAGAAGTTCTCATGGTGCACAGGAAGAGGGTAGGTCTGGGAGTCACAGTGATAGGCACTATGGCTTTCTCTAATTTCAGGAGACAGTAAGTCCATATGATGGGAACTTTCTCAGCTTTCCACTAAAAGCTAAACCCTGCCTTCATCTGCTCCTGCCCTCCCCTTTCTTTTCTGTCATGGGAAATTACCTTCCTCCTAAGTCCAAACCTATACCTGTATTTTAAATTCTACCCTTTTATCCTTTCCAGGAACATAGACAATGAATTATGCCTTTTCTGTCTTTCTACACTAAAGTTCTTTCCTTCAATATTTAAATGTGTTCCAGCTTTATTACCACGTTTTTAATGCTATTTGAGGTCTCATATTCTTCTTCTGCTCTTAGTCCATTTTCTCTTGCTATAACTAAATATGTGAGACCACATAATTTATAAAGAGTTTTTTTTTATTTTAGGCTATATCATTTAAAAAGAAAGAGGGTCTTTTTGTTGCTGCTGCTGCTGCTGCTGCTGCTGCTGCTGCTGCTGCTGCTGCTGCTGTTGTTTCATGGTTCTGCAGTACGGGAAGTTCATAATCAGGCACCTATATCTGCTTGGCCTTTGTAAGAATCAAATGTTACTTCAGCTCATGGCAGAAAGCAGAAGCAAAAGTAAGTATGTGCAGAAGAAAAGGTCACATTTATACAATAGCTAACCATTTCCCTTGAGGAAAACATCAATCCATTCACAAGGGCCCAGCCCCTCCATCAGAACACCCCCTACTAGGTCCCACATGGCCATGCTGGTGAGGAATTAAGCACCTACTAAGGCTTGGTGGGAACAAATCACATTCAGATCATAACACCACATCTCTGTTTTCCTTCACAGCAAAACTTCTGAAATCCTTATCTGTTCTTGCCCCTTCTTTTTCTCACTGCTTCTCACAATTTAATCCATCTGGTTTCCACCCTACTCCACAGACAATTTTTAGCATATATCTCCATGTCACTGACTCTGTGGGATGCTTTCAGCTTCAGCCCTTGCCTCACTTCTTGGAATGCTCTGTTCTTTTGCTTTTCTCCCAGTTTCTACAGACACTTAGCCACTTGGAAGGCTAATTCTCAAACATAAGAGTCCCTAAAGTTTCAATCCAGACCATATTCTCTTCTTATGCTTCTCTCTCTCTCTAGGCAAACTCATCTGAACCCACCAAATTAGATCCTATTGATAAACCAATGGTTTCCAAATTGACCATCTCCACAATGAATGTATTTTCTGGGTCCATATCATACACCCAACTGTCTACTAGATAGATCCAACCTAACATCTCAAACATAGCTAGTGCAAACTGAATGCATGATTTTCTCAACTAAAACTTTACCTCTTCCAATCTTAGCTATCTTATTTACTGGTTTCACTTTCATCTTGATGTATAAATCAAGAGCAAAGAGTTCTTTTTGAAGCCATCCTTTCCTTGGTAACTCATATAACAACATATCACCAAATCTTTTTGATCTTACCTCCGAAATAAATCCCCAAACTCACCTATTCCTCACCATCTCTTCTTCCACCCTAAACCAAAATCTCTCTAGCCTAATGCATAATAATAGCTCTTTTAAACGACTTCTTACATTCACTAGCTTTTCCAAGAAGATTCACTCTCTGCAGCCATAGTTTTGACACTTCCACTTTCCCTTACTCAAAACCCTTCAGAAGTATCCTGTAGTTCCATTAAAATAGAGATGAATTATGGTCCTACTACCACTGTCAAGTCAACTTGGCTTCTTTCAGGATCATGTTTTCACCTGCTATAGGGCTTTTGCACATTTGAAATGTTAATCTCTTATTTCTTCACTTGATCTAACTTTAAAAAAAAAGTCTGAGTTAGTCTAGGTCACAACGCATTCTTTGAACTCTCTGTGACCTTATGTCTTTTGTTCAGAGCATTTTATCCCCAATTTTTGTAACATATATAAACATATGAATATTAACATATCTGTTTCCATTATGAATCTGTCAGCTGCATATGAACAGGGAATGTAGCTGTTTGTTGCTTGTCATCCTATTTCCAGTGATTAATATGGTGCCTAGAACACAGCAATGCTCAGTAAATACTTGCAGCAAGCAGCCTAGATAAGGTACTATCATGTGTGTACAACCCTTTCCTCACTCCCTCACCTTACTCCTGCCGTACCCAATCCAAAGAAACAACAGAGGATCCAGTAGGAAGGTATAAAGGCACCCAAAGCAAGCTCGAAGTCCTCTGAGTTTTTTCCAGGCCTAATTCTGGATTCACCAAATGTGGTGATGACATTCTACTTCCATATTATCTTAGATGATGGATGGTAAACATCACTTTTGCCCTTGTTATTTCTGGGTCTGCGCTGCACTCAGCACACACTGATGCTGTCCTGTGCATTCTGCAAATTTCAGCACACTCATAAAAAGGTTTTGACAAACACATGTTAAGAACAGATATGAGAAAACCCTTTAGCATTGAACTTGTTGATATAGCAGGAGAGGTCAGAGAATGCAGAGGTGTGACCTCCTTAACCTTAGTATTAACTTTAGAAAGAGTGTGTACACCAGCCAGACCATTCACATACTTATTATTTAAAAAACACAAGTGACAAATGCACTTCAAGATTAATTACAAAATTTTGTCCTTAAAATTTTGCACTAATTCAAAAAGTATAAAGTGACAAACTTTGTATTTTGGAGAAAATACCACCTTTCTCTTTTAGTTCCTTTGGTCCATTGCTTTCTTCCATTCTTTCAAGCTATGAAACAAAAATCACAAAAAAGCAGAGTGAAGTGGTGAGTAATCCTGCCTTTTACTTATTTGAATGATTTTTATTCTTCAAACTTCATCTTGATGTTCTTATTTGTAAGCTGATGGACTCCATCTTTGTATATAGCTCTACTTTCTGGGTTCTGTCTCTAGCCAATTTCAGCTAAACTCTCTAACACAGAGCACACATTTGTGAAGCCATTCTTATTTCTTAATTTTGGCAAACTTCTCCATGAAATGCCTCCTGAGAATGCTGCTTTTAACATAATGTAAACTTTGCATATTTTGTCCTTGTTTCTAAACTACACTCAGATCACAGAAATTTTTAAAATTTATCCTTGTTCTCTCCAAATACAAATTCTACATTTTAAATTATTCATAAAGTTTATATGGCTCATAAATGCATGTAAATGCAATTAGTATGGATAATTACCATTATTTCAGAATCCACACTAAAGGTAAGTTTGTCAGAGTCAGAACACTGTCTCCTCAAGATTGCATTGCTTAGTGTTATCCTTATATAACTTATAAAGGGTAGTAAAATCTCCTTTATTTTTTTACAAATCATTTTTTGCAAGAGAGTGAACATTACACTCCTTTAACCAATCCAGAGCTTGGAGGATACTGTTATTAGACACCTCTGTTGTAACTCATCTGCATTTACTCAGCCTTGATCATTGCATTCGACAAATGAGTTTGTGCATTGCATCTTTCCCTCAGCTACACTCTTTTGCTTTTGCCTGTTCTCTCAAGTTCCACATCTCAACAAAACACTCTGACAAGGTTTTACTTTATTTATAAGAGGTATGTAAAAATAGTATTCTTGCCTTTGCCAAAAGTACTTAAGGACACCACTCTCTTTACTGGAGGTAATGAAGCTTAAATCATATTTCATTATAAGAAAACAGTCAG
>PVKS010044713.1:0-14188 GCA_004027875.1 Aplodontia rufa | reverse complement strand
AAACCTTGACACCCATTTATATACTGCACATAGTTAGAGACTAAGCAAATGTTGGGACAATTAGTGACCATTCTGAACGAGAGTACAAGAGAATAACTATCCTCCCTATTAAAAGACTGAATTGGGATATTCAAGCCAAGCTTAACGAAAAAATTTAAATTAAGAAAATAAATTAATTTAAATTAAGAAAAAATTAAAGCTTTATGATTCTAGCACTTAAAATTGTAGTGTAGCTTTAAATTCATTTCATAAAGATATTTTTAAAATCTACAGTATCAAAGTAAATGATTAAAGCAATGTTCTGCTAAAATGACTATTGTAACTCATGGCAATGAAAATTTTGAGCTTGGACTGGAGCGGTAGCTCAGAGGTTATGGCGCTTGCCCGGCTTGCGCAAGTACATGGGTTCAAACCCCAGCAGTCACGTACACAAGTGTCAGAGCAATGAAAGCCATGTGAAAAACTCAATAAAAATTGATTATCTCTCTCTCTCTCTCTCTCTCTTTCTCTCACTGTCCTTCTCTCTTAAAAAAAAATTTTTGAGCTCATTGTAGCTACATCTGCTATGCAAACAAATTATCAAATCAATCTCAATAATTCTTAGTATGCACATTCTTATTTAAATAACTCATACTAACTTCAACACCTATTGAATCTTTTTCATTCCAAGCCCTAACCAAGCAATTCCAGACCATTCCATGTAGCTATTATAAGAAACAGATACCATTCAATATCTATAAAAATAGATTGAAACAAAAATGTATAATAAAAATCATATTTCCCAATTCTGTTGTTATTCCTTTCTGAAATCCTCATTGAGTGTTGAAGGGATTCTTCTTGGTGATATTAAAATCATTTCCAGGAAAGGAAGCTGTTACTGAAAAAGAACTCACTGTTCACCTAAGATAAGTTCTCTCAAAACTTAGGACCATAATAGTACCCATAAGAATAATATTTAAAATATCTTTAAAATCTTCCCACATGCATTATTTTATTATATAACCACAACAGAGATATGCCAATTTTATAATTTAAGAAGCAGAAGTCTGTACAGATTAGAAAGGTACTCACGGTCAGTGTAATGATTATCTTTATACTCATGATAAACCTTCGTCATAAAAGTCTAAATCTCCTAAGAGTTGAGCAAATGTTTAAGGCCTAATTACACAATGTTATAAGTGGATATCACACATGTGGGGCACAGCCAGCACTGCAAGACCAATAGAAAAGCCGGAACGGAGCACGGTTCCATGTCTACTTCAGCATAAACTTTATGGGAATTTTTTGTACAGTTTTCAGATTCTCTATCGTTTTCCTAACCAACAAAAATATGATATCTTATCCTATCAAAAACAACATACACAAAATGTTGGGAGCAGGCAGTGAAGAAAAATGGTACCCAGAGAGAATCTGAAATATCCTATTCCTTTATGTACTTTAGAGAGTGACTGCAAGTTAAAATGTTCCAATAATACTACCCAATAAGTTTGAAATTCAATAATCCATTGTGGGATTGATTTTACTGCCAATTAACAATGAAAGATGTCAAGAAATCAATTAACCAAGAATTTACACAATAATGTACTGACACTGGCAGATAACAAGACATTTGAACTTCTACAAGAAATTTATAATTAAATTGTGATAACAAAATAGTTAAAAATAGTTTAAGAAAGAAATCCAGGATTTGAGCAGGTTAACCATAGAAGGTTTATAACTGTGTATAAATGCTGAGACTGAAATGAACAGGTATGCTGTTGCTTAAGGAACAATAATGTGAAGCAAATCCTAAATTAGAAACTTGAAATTGTGGACAATTGAATGGGCAGGATTTAGGAAACCGCTTTTAATACCACGTGATAAGGAAAAACAAGTTAGAAGTTAGAGGAAGAAATAGAAATTCATTTGTTTGGAGGTGAAAGTTCTAAAGATCTCCAGATGCTTTCATTAGTAACTGATTCAGTTTTCTTTCTCTTCCTTAAAGAGACTTTGGGGTTTGAACCCGCATACTTGAGCATGCCTGGCAAACACCATAACTGCTAAGCCACTACTCCAGCCCTGGTAAACATTTGTTTTAAGACGTGATGGAAATAAAAATTAAATGTTCAATGAGCTAATTGCACAAAACAATCAAAATCTCCTCCCCACTCCATTCCTCACCAAATCTGTGTCTCCCTCCAGATTTCTGTGAATGGTAAGACCATCCACCATGCACTTCTCTCTTTGGTTTGGCTTCACATTTATCAGTAAAACCCTTTGCTCTATTTCTTAGATACCTTCATGTACAGGATACAGAGTGCTGAGTGGAAAAGATGAAAGGCATACTCCCTCTGCAAAATGTATCAACCATTATAAATTAGTAAGTTTATATTCTTGCCTGTACATTATCTTCTCACGGTTAGAATCTCTTTCCAGGCCCTTCTCATCTAATCGGCCACCAAATCTTATAATGCTACTTCCTAAACATTTCTTGACACTTCCTGCTTCTGATTCCACCACTTCTTCAGTCCATGCTCTGGCCCCCCTAATTGCTCTCAGCCCCCGAATCCTAATTCCTCCAGCCTTACCCAGTTGCCAATATGATCTTTCTAAAATCAAGAAGACTGTGATACTTTACATAAAATTTTTCAGCAACACTTCCTAGCTTTCAGACAAGTGTAAACTCATAGATCCTGCCTGGTTTTCTAGTTACATTTTCACAGCCCTATAAAGACACTTCTTGTTTCAGGCAAACTGAACAATAGGTACCATACTCCAAGACATGTTGTTCACTCTGGCCATGAATTTGCCTACGTAATGTCACCTGACCTTTAAACTTTGACTCCCAAGTATGTGATCATTTCCTCCAGAATGCCTTTTTTTATCCCTGGGCCAGATTTTTGTCTCTCTTCTTGGCTCCCATCCCACAGCTTCAGGTGTAAAAGACCAACATAGCCAGGAGTGGGTTAGGGAAGAGTCAGTCAGGCAAATATCCAGGGCATCAATCTTCAGGAAAGAATTAAACACCATTAGGAACATCTCAGAGAGGAAACTGTGTTTACCAATACTGTACATGGTTGGGAGGATGACTTTGACAAAGTTAAAGGAATGAGAAGACTAAGATGACCTGGGAATATGCTTGATTAACAACAAATGAACTCTAACCTTCCCTTCAAAAGGGGTGAATTTTGTTAGTATCCATGTTCTTGTTCTTCTAGTATGTTTGGGGTACGCAAGTTTGCTTAGAATTCTCCACCAGCAAATGTCTTAGCCATCCTTCCGTGCTTGTGAGGCAGAGGTCTGTGGTCTCTCCCAAAGAAAAGTCAAACAAATACTTAAAGAACATCACTTTGATAGGGATCCAGATATCTAAGTTGCTTTCTCTGCGCAGCCATGCTTCTGTCTGGTTCTGATTACAATATATTTTTTTATTTTTTAAAGAGAGAGGGACAGTGAGAGAGACAGAGAAAGAGAGAAACAACTTTATTTAGTTTTTCACATGGCCTTAGTTGCTCTAACATAACACTTAGTTGTGTACATGGTGCTGGGGTTTGAACCTGGGTCCTCGTGCTTGCCAGGCAAGCGCCACCACTCCAGCCCAAAGGTTTTTTTTTCTTTAGGCTTTTTTTGTTGTTGTTGTTGGGGTTTATTATTTGTTTTTTTGGAACTGGGGATGGAACCCAGGACGTTGCGAATGCTGTGCAAGCGCTTTGCCACTGAGCTACATCCCAGCCCTCTGATTACAATATTTAACACACTAGATTATAATAAGATGAATTACTTGTCTAAGTTCTCCATAAGCATCCCAAAGACCAGAGCTATGATTTTGTTTTGTAACATATCTGAAAAATTTCAGCCAAACTGTGTGATCTTGAAGTATAGTGAACAGACATGCAAACACGAAAGTTTAGCAGTGTATATCTGGCACCATCCAAAGAATGACCTTGAGCCAAACAGGAATATTTTGTTGGGGCTGGAGCAGTGGCTCAGTGGTTATGGCACCTGCCTGGCACACACAACGATGTGAGTTCGAGCTCCAGCACCACGTACACAATGAAGTGTCAGAGCAATGAAAGCCACATGAAAAACTAAATAAAATTGATCTTCTCTCTCACTGTCCTTCTTTCTTAAAAAAATATTTTGTTCACTAAAAAGGCATTCTTTATTATGAGATACAGACAATTATAACTGAAATAGCCCCTAAATCTCTCCTTCTCTCTTTGGTTTGACTTCACATTTATCAGTAAACCACTGATTTTGTTCTATTTCTTAGATACTTTTGTATGAAGGATGAAGCATCCTCCATGGAGATGAAATCTGTTGTCATTTAGCAAAATATATCAACAATAATAAATTAATTAATTTACATTCTTGTCTGTACATTCTCTCATGATTAGCAGGAGATCAACTCTGTGTACATGGACAAAATGTAATTTCTGGACTTCTCCCTTGGAACTACTACCCTTTCTAAGGTCTTGGGAAAATCATATAAACTATGTAATAATTTTCAAAATTATAAAGGGGCTCTGCATTTTTGCCTCGTAGACAAGAATGACCTACACATTTCAAAGATTATTTGAGCTTTGATTATTTTCTCCCTAAAATAAAATTTCATCTTGGTATAACTTTCAGCCAGTAGAAGAAATTTTATGCTTCTGACCTGATTTAAACTAATATTTTCCTTCTCTCTGTTGCCAGTAAAATATTGTGATAGTCAACTTTTCTCAAGAGAAAGATATTTTGTGTTTCTTCATAGCAGACTCTAATATTTAAGAGAAAAAGGAATATCACTTGACCTGATAATTCTTTCTGGAAAATACACAGAACACTATGAAAAACTAAGCTATTAAGATCTTTTAAGATTAAACTACATTACTTTAATAGAGACATACTCTACACATATGTGGAATTTTACAAAAAAATCATGTATTTTCTGATAATGACCCATGTTGATTTTGGAAGTTACTTAAATATTATGTCAATCAATTATGTTTAAACTGTCAAACACATTGGAAAGATAGTTCCAGGAAAAAGGTAATACCAAGGGCAAATAAAATTATTTCCTGAGAACTTCTGTAACTTGACTTGAGTCTTTTAAAATTCAGAATAGAATAAATATTAATAATTTTAAATTTTGCCAAATTGGAAAATTAAATCATTTTTAAAGTCTGTTTTACCCAGTAGAAATGATATTTTCTTCCAATTTTTTATTAGATTAGTTATGCTAAAATGAATGTTTATAATACCTTGTCTAAATCTATAGGGTAAATGTGTTTTAGAATTCCAAAGTTTCCAGATTTTAGAAAGTTAATAGCATGTATTTGACATATATTTAGTACGTGGCTCTCTGAAAAAAAAAGAGTATATGTATGTATACATAAGTTTATTATAAATTTTACTGATACAAATAATATGTAACATGAAACCACAAATAATAAAATAAATAATTTTCTATGTAGCTAATTGATTGTCACAGAAGGCTTTCATTGATTTCTGCCCCACTTTCACATCCACAGCCAACCTACAGTTGTGATTGATGAAGGACTGTATTTCAGTCATAAATGTTACTTGGTATTTTCCTTTATTCCTAAATCTTTATGTGGGCTTACTCGTCCTTTTTCTAGCATATTTAGGTGAACACTTACTGATTTAATTTATATGCATGCATATGTACAGGTATTGATATACATTTAGATCTAGAAAATAGGTAGATATACAAGTGCGCATATTAATAAATGAAATTTAGGCCATACATGTATAAGTTCCACTGTACTTAGAAGTTTTATATTATACAGTTTGCCTTAGAATAGGATAGAGAGCTACAAGAGGGAAATCTTCAATGAAAAAATAAAATTGTTTGAGCCAACGTTCAGTGGCACACACCTAAAATTACAGCGACTTGGGAGGCTGAGGCAGGAGAATCTCAAGTTCAAAGCCAGCCTCAACAATCTAGCAAAGCCCTAGGCAACTTATCAAGACCCTGTCTCAAACTGTAAATAAATAAATAAATAAATAAAAGGGCTAGGTATGTAGCTCAGTGGTTAAGCACCCCTAGGTTCAATTGCTGGTATCAAAAAAATAAAAATAAAATACAAAATATAAATAAAACTTTTTAGGTTACCTGATGAAATTAGAATCATTAACATTTGTGCATTGGAAAAAAGTCACAAAAGGTCAAACACTGAGATTCTACTTGTATGAAGTATTCAGAGTAGTCAAACTCATAGGAACCGAAAGAACGGTGGCTGTCTAGGACTGGGAATAACATGAAAGAGGGTGTTGTTTAATGGGTATAGTTTCAATTTTGCAAAATAAAAAGAGTTCTGGAGTCTGGTTGCTCAGGAATGTGAGTAAAATGAACACTTCCAAACTACATTCTTAAAAATGGCTAAAATGGGGGCTGGAGCAGTGGCTCAGTGGTTATCGCACTTGCCCAGCATGCACGAGTACATGAGTTCAAACCCCAGCACCACGTATACAACAATGTCTCGGAGCAATGAAAGTCACATAAAAACTAAATAATAAATATTGTTTCTTTCTTCTCTTTCTCTCTCTATCCCTCTCTCAAAAAAATGGCTAAAATGGTAAATATCAGGTTGTGAATAGTTTTTCATAATTAAAAATGTTTTCTTAAATGCCAGTTTTCAAGACCCATTTCTGACTCAATGGACCAGAACTTTTGATGATGATGATGTCAGTATTTCTAATAAACACCCAAATGATTCTGACATACTTTATCTGCTTCCCCAGGATAAACTATCTGCCTTCTGAAAGCAGTAGGCCACTGTGCAGTTTTCCATCACTGTGACCAACATACCTGACAAAGACAACTTAGAGGAGGAAACATCTATTTTAAGTCATGGTTTCAGAGGTTTACTCCATGGTGGGCTGCTTTGAATGCAAGGTAAGGCAGGACATTAAGGTGGAAGGACGTGGTAGAGAAGCACTGCTCTATTATGACAGCCAGGAAGCAGAGAGAGAAAGGAGAAAGGGCCACAGGAAGATGAACCCCTCTAGGGAATTCCGCCAGTGGTCCACCTCCTCCAGCCAGACCCCACCTGCCTACAGTTATCACCCAGTTAGTCCATTCAAACTAGGATAGACTGATTAGCTGCAGCTCTCATAAGCCAATCATTTGATTCCAAATATTCCTGAATTATCACAGAGGTTTGGATATCTTATATCCAAACTATAACATTCTGCTCCTGGCTCCCAAAAAGGTCAGGTCCATCTTACAATGCAAAATCCATTTTGTTCATCTCCGAGAATCCCACACTCTTAACAGTTACAGCATTCCCCAAAAGTCCAAGTTCAAAGTCCTATCTGAGTCTCAAGGCCAACCCTCGGCTGTGAGCACCTGTAAAAATGGAAAACAATATACAAGGCACAGAGTAAACATTCTCATAGAAAGAAGGAATGGGGCCAAAGAAAAACTGAAAACTCAGGCAAGCAAACATTTCTGGAGCTCCATCTCTGGCATCTGGGGCACATGGTGGTGAGATGTTCTCTTCAACCATCTTGAGCAGCCGCACTCCTTCGGTCTTGCTCCTTGCAGCATTCATAGACTCTTGCTGGACTATCTCACAGCCAGCAGCTTTCCTCAACAAGCAGTCTATGTTACTGGCATCTCTTAGTCCCTGGGGTCTCTGTTCCTGCTTCAGTCTCACCTTCACAGCTTCCGGCATCATCCTCTCAGGGACAGCCTGCAGGAACTCTGATCCAGCTACACTTTTTCTGACTTCCCAGGCCTTCTTTTCAAATCTCCATGGAAGACTTCCTGTATCCCAGAACCAGGACCACGTGGACAACACCAAGGTCTGTCACCAGCTTGAGCATTAGTCAGGCCACCTTGAATCAAGGTTGCAACAACCTCTAAATGCTTGCTTGCTCTGCTGAGCACCATTAAGCAACTTCCTGGTCACCCTGCCTCTTCTGTAAGAGCAGGGAGGTCTCTTTTGAAAGGAATTTTTACTTTCATACCCTTGATCCTGCAGTAGGTATTATCTTGCCAATTCCTAAGATGCCCTCAAAGCATCTTTCCTATGATCTCTGTGGAAAGTACTTAACTGCTCTTTGGTTGTGGTATTCTCTTCAACATCTTCCTTGGTCCCAGCTTTACAAGCACGTTTCTTTCTTTCTTTCTCTTTCTTTCTTTCTTTCTTTCTTTCTTTCTTTCTTTCTTTCTTTCTTTCTTTCTTTCTTTTTGTTGTTGTTGTTGAATATGGACTTACACTTAAGGGGGAATCAAATCATTATCAAGCAATCAAGAACAAATGCACATTCACATAGTTAGCCAAGGCTGATGCCGTTCCATGGTTTCTCCCCTTGGGTTCCCCATGGTTCTATGTTTCCCCCAGTTGAACCCCTGTGCTAAATGGACTGCTAGTGGAGGTCAGAGGTTTCCCTCTGAGTTGATTAACCCATACTCCCTCCCTCCAGTCTCCTTGATATCTTTCCTAATCCCTCTCCCCTCCCTACCCGCTTCCCTATGTCTCCAGGCATCCTAGCCAGGTTCCCCCTGTTCATGTAAAAATTCTTACGGGTTCAGGTTATTATTAGCTTAGCCATCTATCATATGTTTCCAGTTGTATTCTAGCTTCCACAAATGAGAGAAAACATTCAGTCTTGAGTCTCTGAGATTGGGATATTTTACTTAGCATATTTTTTCCATCTCCATCCATTTGACTACAAAAGCCATAATATTGTTTTCTCTAATAGCAGAGTTTGTATTCCATTGTATATATGTACCAAAGTTACAAGCACTTTTCTGACCAAACTGCAAATTTTAAAATCTTTCTCTGCTCTCTGTTCCTGATAATCAAAATAAATTTGGCTAAATGCTACCAGCAATATCCACGCTATAGCCTGAATGCTGTGCTGCCTTGAAATTTCCTCCACTAAATTAGTCCATCACCATTAAATTTGGCCTCACATGAAGTCTCAGGACATAGGCAAAATGCTATTTGCCAAAGTATAGTATGACTTTCCTGTAATCCAATTCTCAATAGAATCCTCATTCCCCTCTTAAACTTCATGAGCACAGTATTTACTGTCTGCATTCCTGGTCTTTTAAGCTCCCACCAGAGTTGCCCACTACAACATTCATTTCACTTACAACATTCTAAAGCTTCCCCAGCCTGCATCTCCAAACTTTTCCAAACTATTCCTGCAAACCAGCTCCAAAGACTTCTAAACCACATGGTCAGGTTAGTGAGAGCAACACCTCTCCTGTTCCCAGTCATCCACCTCCCAAGCCATGGCATACCTACCTACAGTTATCAACCCGTTAGTCCATTTAAACTAGGGATGGAATGATTAGATTATAGCTCTCACAATCCAATCATTTACCTCTGAATATTCCTACATTCACATAGAAACCTTGGGGACACACCTCATATCCAAACTATAACAGCCACCATTTGCATCAAGCCAGTAGTCTACCATTTCTGATCAAGGGCACATATTAGCCACTAAAGAATTAATTCCAAAGCCACCATATAATAGTCCAGCTTAGATAGCAATTATTTATGTAGTGATTTTATTCCAAAGAGGGCTTGGATATTTATCGTTCCCAGTGATCATTGTTCTCCACAGAATGGGGTAAATGATAAGTATTACTCATCTACTATACACAGGAAAAACAAAGTATGGTAGATCAATTATCTAGAAAAGTCAAAATTAATGTATGGAATACAATCTTTTTTAAGGGGGGAGAGGGTCAATTTTATTTATTTTTTTTTCATCTGGTTTTCATTTTCCAATGTGGTGCTGGGGTTTGAACCCAGGTCCTAGTACATGCCAGGTAAGCACTCTACTGCTGAACTACCTGTCCAGCCCCTGGAATACAATCTTTTGATAAACATTTAGTAATCACCACACTGTTTCCTGCAGTAGAAATTCAAATATAAATTGCCCACTCTCAAAAAATTCACCAATCAGTTCTGATACCAACACAGTTTATAGAAATCAAAGACATCTTCTTGTCAGCTCATCTCTCCTCATACCCCTTTCACTCCTGAGCCCAAGACCAGCTTATTTGCCCCTTTTTCTCCATAATTCTGTGAATATTGCTGTTTAATGTTATTAAATTTATCAACATTGGTGAAATATTTGATAATTACAATCAGTGTTATCGTAATAGACACTGGCACTAAAATTAGATCAGGGAATAAAAGACAATCCAATTTTGAGACCACTGAAGCAAAAAAGATGTCCTTGACAAATAATCTCTTTTTTTTCTGAACCAATATAAAAATAAAACTTTAATTTTAGGTCCATTTAATTTGACCAAACAGCAGATAACTTAGATAATAAATGAAAATATTTAAATTCTTTCCCTCAAAGAACTGAAGAACTGTAAATTTTACACAAAAGATTTTTTTTCCTCAAATGTACTTTCTTTTAATGAAAATATGAGTATAATAAACATTTAAAATTTCTTAATTCAGTTGTAAAGAAATTGGTAATACATGGACTGCAAACTGAGACGTGTGCTGCCAAGCATGCTGCAAACAATCTTTTTAACATAGTTTCAGAAATATCTATCGTTGGGCATCTAATTATAAATTTTAAGGTCATCACAAATACAAGTAAGCCTATTTTAATTTAAAATGACATTAGGCATTAAAAATTGGCATAAGCCTGAAGGAACACTGAAAAGAAAATTTGCTGTTGTTCAAAATACTTCTTCTAGTTGTTCAAAATGGTTTCTACGGACCTTATTCTAATTTTGGCATTTCTCATGAGCTCTGGAATATCTACTTCAAAACTTTCATTTTGAACAAAAAAAAAAACAAAGTTCTCACTTTGAGAAATGGTAATAAAGTATTTTCTTCAAAAACAATCTCACAAGATACCATTGAGTTTACTATCAGATGCTATTAATTAATTTTAAAAGCATTCTCCAACTATGATAATATAATATAAAATAATCCATTGTGAGCCTGGTGTTGTAGTGCACATGTATAATCCAGCCACTGAGGAAGCTGAGGCAGGAAGGTTGCAAGTTCAAAGCCAGTCCAGGGAACTTGGTGAGACCCTATCTTAAAATAAAAAAGGCTGGGGATTGTTAGGTAGAACTTGACCTAGGCAACACCATTTTGAATCTTATCCTCCATCTTAGAACAAGACCCACCTATCACTAAACCCTGACCCAACTATCTTTAAACCCCAGACTCACCTACAACCCCAGAGAAACCAAACTCATGGGGATGCCCCTTGACTTTGGTCTCTTTCCACCAGAGTCTTTTGGGACCCTCCTCAATCCATTTTATCCAACATGGGCCAAGCCTCATCAAAGTTTCTACTAGACACTCCCTTGGGCTGCCTTCCCAATCAGACTCTGGGTCCCCAAGACACAGTCAAAAGATTGGTGCTCTGTAATATTGCTTGGCCCCAATACAAACTGGACAATAACAAGTCACTGGCCTGAAAAATGGTACATTTGACTCCTAAATTCTCAGAGATCTTAAACTCTCTGCCATAATGCCACATGGTCTGAGGTTCTCTATGTCCAGGCCTCAGCTCCAGGCTTGATACCTCTACTCCAGACCTTTCTCTTTGCTCACATTACTCAACATTTTACATTCTTCTTCTCAGTGAAAAACCCCACAGGGCATCCCTGTCTTTGGACTCCTTCCTCTTTGGGAGTTCTAAAATCTGTTACCTTGCTCTGTCTGATCTCGTGTTCATGGATCTCATTCCTCAGACTAGCAAGAACCCACCCATCCACCCTCCCTGTAACATTCATAAGGGTTCACCCAGGATCTATAGAAGGACGAGTGAAATGGACAAAGGAGCTCTCATCTTTCTTCTCTGTGCTCTTAGTGGACAAACTCTCTCCCCTTCTCGCAAAAATGTCTCTTCCACATGTGTGCACTGGTGTTCAGGCTATTCCCAGTTACTTTATATGTCCTATTGATCCACAGTTGTTTCACCCTCTCTTTTTCAAGTCCTCAAGTCGATCTTCACTGTTGGTCTTGCGTACCTAAATCCATGTGTTTTGTTTTTGATCAGTCTTGTTTTATCTAACTTTAGTTTGTTTGGGGGGGAGGGTTGTGTTTTGTTTTAGCCTTCTGTTTTTCCTGCTGTCTTTATTCAGAGGTCACGGAATTATGACCCTCCATGGAACTGCCTCCCAGCTTCTACCGGGGCCCTCCAGATAGACCCTCTGGAGAGTTTCCCTGCCTGCCACAACCAATGCCCACCATCAGCATGAAGAACTCAGAATGGTCATTGCCCTTTTTCCTTGACTAAAGTCAAGAATCTCTTTGGAGAGGTATTGAGACAGGAGGTATATGTAGGCAGATAGAAATGGGGATTTCAGAGAATGTGATCCCACATCCCAGGTTAAAACCCTAGGCTAAAACCTTTGTTTTTGGCTTCCTAACTGGAAGGCCCCACTCATGCTTGGATGTCTAGCTTTTATCCTTGATAGGAACACCCTCACCAAATTCAATTCCTCTGTTCATTTTAATTCCCACCATAGCTTCTCATATTCTGGTCTCCATTATCCTGTTATGCTGAACACAGCTTTTCTTATCCACCAACATTTCTGTCAGTGCTCCTCCCTGAGGTGTCAGCCACAGTGTGAAACACCTCCAAGCCCACTGTGGCTACCCACTACATTCCCATTAAAATCTCCTTACAAGATCCTGCTTTCCGCTGTCACCTTTCTGGTGGTCTTTTTTTTTTTAATTCTTTTTTTTTTTTTTTTTAAGAGAGAGGGACAGTGAGAGAGACAGAGAGAGAAACAACTTTTGTTTTTCACTTCTTCCCACATCTTAACACATCTCTTCACCCACTAACTGGGTAGAAACTTGCCTGGCTCCTTTCCTCTTCTCAATGCTCTGGATAATTATCAGCCTCGCTATTGGACCCTCCCTGTTTGGGTTCTTCACCTCCATTTTTACAGAGAATCATCAAAGCTGCTACAGATCAGAGGGTCCAGATTATCCTCCTGCTGAGTGCTATTAGAATTTCTCAATACCAATGCCTATAGAAGTCAACTGCTGCCTCCTCTCAGCAGGAAGTAACTTAAAAGACATCATCATCCCTTTTCCCTCTCACCTCTTTTCCTATCAAATTAAAAAAAGGGGGGGCAGGAATGTTAGGTAGAACTTGACCTAGGCAATGTCATTTTGAAATCTTACCCTCCATCTTAGAACAAGACCCAACTATCCCTAAACTCCAGACCCGCCTACAACTCCACCATCATGCAAAGAAACCCTGAACACTCCATCATCCCTGACCGCTCCCTAGCAATGCCCTAATCTTCTTTTCCCTCACACTCATTATATCTACCCCCAGACTGCAAGCAGACATCGGGTCCCAGACTCTCCTGGGGTCCCCTCCACAGGTTTCTTCCAATAAACCTGTGTTACTGTTGAGCCACCACTCTTCTCTTTATTTCCTCCATTTGCATTGACCTTTCAGGGAGGTAGCTCAGTGGTAGTGCACCCCTGGGTCAATTCCCAGTACCAAAAATAAATAAAAAGGAAAAAAATGATCCATTGTTGATTAGAGTAATTTAAAAGAAACTCTTAATATTAATATATTAAATTTACCTGCCATTCATAACTCTGAATTTAAAAGGAAAAACAGTTAACTCAAGTTAACTGTTTTAGTCAACAAAAGCATCTTTCACGAAGCAATCCCAACATTTGATGTAGGACTCTTAACAAAATATTAGTTTCTAGGGGTTGGAGCAGTGGCTCAGCAGTACATTCGAGGACTGGGGTTTGAACCCCAGTACTACATATACAACTAAGTGTTGTGAAAACAAAAACTAGATAATAAATAAATAAATTCTTTCTCTCTCATCCCGTTTAAAAAAGTCTTTGATATGTCTCTTTTCCATGACATTGACAACTTTCTTGGCTTTTCTTCCTTGAGTCAGAGAGTTTGTTTTTGAAGGAGCCTATTTGTTTTTAAAGGCAAAGTTTTAGAGATAAAACTAATGATTTTAGTGTTTGGAGTTCACAGATGAAAACCACACAGAGAACTATTTCACACGTAGATTTTATTCATGTTCCTGGATGGAGACAAAAACAATATTATATTTTCATGGATTTGATGTTCACATGAAAACAATTACTTTTTTAAACTAACATTAAGTAGTCTGAATTACAAAATGTTTTTAAGTGATTTAATGGACTGAGAATAAATGACATTCATGATTGGTTCTGAAAGTGAATTGCTTTTAAACTTT
>PVKS010044712.1:0-14184 GCA_004027875.1 Aplodontia rufa | reverse complement strand
AAGAGAGAGGGAGAAGTGAGACAGAATGACAGAATCAATTTTACTTATTTTTCCATCTGGCCTTTGTTTCTCTGACACTTAGTTGTGCTAAGGTTTGAACCCCAGTCCTTGCATATGCCAGGCAAGTGCTCCCACCTCTGAGCCACCACTCCAGCCCCTGGGTCCTAGATTCTTAACCTTTTATTCTTATACTTAGCGTATGCACAAACCACACAGAGCCCATTCAAGAGATCAGCAGGGGGCTGTAGCAGTGGCTTAGCAGTCATGGTGCTTGCCTGGCATGTGCAAGGACCTGGGTTCAAACCCCAGCACCATGTACACAAGGAAGTCTTGGAGCAGCGGAAGCCATGTGAAAAACTAAAAATGAAATTGATTCTTTCTCTCCCCCCACTCCCTCTTTCTCTCATTCTCTCTCTCTCTTAAAAAAAAAAAAAACTGTAAGAGATCATTAGGTCATGGAGCTGTAGCAGTAAATATTGGGAATTCATGCTTCTTCCAGAGTCTGTTCTTCTGATTTTAAATAACATAGTACCAAGACATCTCTGAAAAATACTCAGACATTGTTCCCTGACTTGAAGACTATACTGTCTTAATAACAATGATAGTGATGGTGGGAGTAAAGCTAGCACTGGTGTTTTATGTAATTACACGTTAGATTATTACATCATGCAATAAATATCATATATAATGGTCACTTTTATTTAATAATAATTACTTCTTTTCTCATTTGAGCCTCTTTGGGTAGATATTTGTATGAATCAGCTTTTCCTCGTTGTGACCAAAATACCTGACCAGAACAACTTAGAGGAGGAAAAGTTTATTTTGGTTCATGGTTACTGAGGTTCAGTCCATGATCAGCCAGCTCCGTTGCTCTGGGCCTGAGTTAAAGCAGGACGTCATGACAGAAGTGTTTGGCAGAGGAAAGCTGCTCAGCTCTTGGCAGCCAGGAAACAGAGAGAGAGAGAGAGAGAGCAAGGACGCAGGGACAAGTTATGATCCCCAAGGACACCTCTGAGTGCCCTGCTTCCTCCAGCCACTCCCCACCTGCCTACAGTTAGCACCCGTTCACATTATAATCTATCAAATGGATTAATCCACTGATGAGGTTATAGTCTTCTCACTTCCAAACATTGCTGTGTTGCTGCATGAGCTTTTTAGGGCACAGTCCAGATCCAAACCAGAACAGTACTCATACACTTTATAAGAAAGAAAAGGCTGAGCAGCAGCCCACGGTTACTGTATGGTCAGTGATTGGACCCAGGCGAGCCCTGCTCCAAAGCGTCTTGTTCTTTGTTCATGCGAGGCTGCCTCTTTGTTTGCTTAATATGATAATAATTTATTTGTCCAATAACTTATTTCAAAGGCAGCCCACTGAAGGACGATCTCGTGATGGTGGCTTACGTCTTGGAGAAATGGAACGTGACTGCCTAATCGGCTATGGAGCCAGTATGCTTTTGCTAGAGAGACTAATGATTTCAAGTGATGCCTTTGAGGTCGATGTCTGTGGGCAGTGTGGACTTCTGGGGTATTCCGGCTGGTAAGTGGCATGGCATGCCTTTTATGTCCCTGTTTTCATAAATAACAGCTCAAGGACTATCCCTGATCACACGGATGTATTCTCCAGTCTTTCCCTGTGATCGCTCATGTCCCCGTGCCTTCCTGTGATTGAGTGGTCACTGCATACATGTGTCTTCTGTCCGCTTTCCACCCATCCCCAAGTAATTCATATTTTATCTTTTTAATATCTCAAGTACATTTTATAGCACTCTCTCCTGTAAAACTCTAAGAAGATGCATTGTTAGATGTTAGAAATTATAGTCTGTTAAAGAAACTCTATAGGGAAAATTGCATCAAAGCCCTCATTTGTATCTTCAGACACAAGTACCAGATATGTTTCCCAGGTCATACAGCAGATGGTGGCAGAGCAAGGACCAAGACCTAGTGCCCTGATCCCTTGTCCATCTTAGTCACTCAGGAAGCATGCAGAGTATCTGCTGCACCACACGCTACTCGGGGCTCCAGGAGCATGGAGTGAGCAAGGCAGATGAGGGGTTGCTCACAGATTTCATATTCTAGTTCATTCTGAGTGCATTGTCTCACTAATCTCCTTCTCCAGCCTGGGACCTGGTGGATGCTTCATAAAAGGATAATTGCTAAATGATACCCCGCATTTGTAAGATTGCCAACAAGTAAATTACACAATTTGCAAAGTTCATAGCTTCTGTGTAGAAATTATTTTTGGTGTACAAAGACCAGCTTAGAGAATGATGCTCCCTAATTTGTTTGTGTTTGTGTAGTAGCAGCACCTTTCCTGTTTGTAGTGGCTGCTCTGCCACCAAACAACATAAATCTGTATTTAGGGTCAGTCATGATCCCACTCCCTAAATTGCCCCATGGGCAAGGTAGCCTGTGGAGCCCAGTCTCTCCTGGCTCTTAAGTTGAGACAAGGCCTAGCAAGGTGTAAGGCAGGAGCTGCAGGGATAGGAGAGGTCGCCACACCCTTGAAGCTCTCCACTGCCCTGTCCAAAGTTGCTCTTCATCAGAGAGGGGCCACCCCCAAAGGAGTGTGAGGCCCAGATGAGCATTTCTTGCCAGGTCCACCATTTCCCTACTGAGTCCTTCCCTGAGCTTCCTTCCAACCAGTTCCAACATCTTGCCATACTCAGCTGTCTTGGTTGAATAAAGCTAATCAAGAATCAGAACAAGGGGCTTCCTAGAACATAGTGTGTATATGTTGCTAGTTAAATGCAAAGTTTTTCAGCAAATTATTTTATGACTCTAGTGTAGAAGAGTTGATGAGTCCTGTCTGTGAAGAAATTGTTCCATTTTGGAAACTAAAAGAAGACATGGCCACTTGCAGTTCATTCCTTTCATAAGGTTGCGGAGATGGGGCTACATTCTTCCCAGAATAAGCCTGGCTCTTTCTTATATCAATGAGATGGGGGTTTGTTTCAGTCCTGAGATGTCTATTCGCCTTTTGAAATGCATATTGAGCTTGCTTTTCATAGTCTGGGCTGTGTAACTAAAAAAAAAGAAAGAAAGAAAAGAAAAAGCATGGTAGGAAGATGCAAGTAACCCAGTCCCACTACTCTCAAATCTCAAATTTGGCTCAAGGATTTTTAGTAATTTACTTTGAAGGGACAGACAGAAGGGTCATTCACGAAACTTCCAAGGAGAGTGCCGTTTTCTTTTCCACTTGCATTTCCCCTGCAGTGATGGCGGGGAAGCACTAAAGCAGACTCACGCACGCACTTTGAGAGCTCCCGACTCCTCCCCATTGATGTTAGCTAAACTGAGGTATAAGGGAAGGCTGTGTGCAGTGATGGACCTGTTTCTTCCTGCTTCGAGTCTGTCTCACACAGAGATCACACACACATGGCAGTGCCTTTAGTGTGTGTGGTGTGTGAACTCCTTTGAAGGAGGACTAGTTCCGGTGAGCAGTGAGACCTTACTGCACCTTAGGTCTGCTCTGGAGCAGCCTCTGCCCTTGCTGCCACAGACAGACTCCCGATGCATCTGGTAGCCCAGTTGCGGCCTCATGCGCTGCGCCCTGGCTGAGCAGGAGAATGATGCGGTCATTTTCCCATCGTTGCCTGACAGTGTAGGAGGTGTTGTGGGGAGGGGAGTGCAGCAGTGGTGGTGTTGGAGGAAGTGGCTCTTTTAATGAGCTGCACAATGGAGGCTGGGTAATTAGAGCGGTGCAGAGCCTGGGGCCGCCTCCGTGGGCGATTTGCACATTAGTAAGGCATTGCTATGGGGAGGGTTACAGCAAGGCTGTTGTTCCCCAGAAGACACAGAGGGCAGAAGCCACAAAAGACGGTCCCTATTAAGATAATTAGCTCATAGCGGACATCTCACCGGACAGTCGCTTTTCTGCAGCCACAGCCGCCTGCTTCTGCTGTCTTTGTCCTGAAAAATCAGTTTACTTCACTGTTGTCTGGGTCAGGGTTCTGCCTATGGACGTTGTTGAGACACAGGGAGTGGTATTGATTGTGTGCACACATACATAGGTGTAAAGCATTGGGACATTTTGTATGATGGGGAAGTGTGTGAAGATAGAGGGAGAGTGGGGGCTATCCACACGTGAGTCAGCACATTCAGAGACTTATAAAACATGAGCTTAGATTGCAGTCATAGCATGGGGTACCAGACAGGAAAATCAGCAAGAAGTTACCCCAGTTCAGTCCATTTTCCCAATTTAATAAAAAAAAAAAATAAAAAAAACATGGTTCCTAAATAAATCAGACCCTCCCAGGTACAGTGAAGACATAACACTTAAATTCTGATGCATAAAGAGGTCTTTAAATGATCTTTTAAGAAAAGTTCATGTTTTCCTGTCAGTGGATCAGGTACCACAGTGTCCAAGCACCCAGCTATGCCCTCATTTTGACTTCAGTGTCCCCAGTGTTCAGCCTCCTCACAGTCTCCACTTTATCTATATAGTCACTCACCACCATGGTCAAATGCCCAGACTCAGTGCTTATTTTTCTTCTCTAAAATAATAAAAACTTTATTTTGCTGTTTACAAAAATGATCTTTGCTTATTGTAAAATATTCAAAAGTTACAAAAAATATAAAGAAAAAGTGACAGTCACATTAATTCCCACTACCAGAGATGACCACTTCACATTTTAGTGTCCATTCTTTGGGACATCTTTAATTATCTGTTGTTCTTTAATTTTTAAATTTTTTTAAATCATTAGGGTTCTGCTAATAATAGAAAAATGCAAATACACACATCTTAAAATGGTTTAAAACTTTAAATATGATATTGGGTTCTGAAACACATGTGAGGCCCTGCTTGGGACCGTACTATCTGATCAACTTCTTTGTTTCACACCACGCTGTATACAGGACACCTAACATTTCAATAAATGTAGTCTACAGCCTACACTGTTGCATCTAAAGGCTCACAGAGATGTTCTGTATAAATGTGCTGTGATCCCAGAACCATCACCTAGCGGGCATTCACAGAGTGTCCTGCTCTGTGCTGTGTGGTCATGAACATTCTTTTTTTTTTTTTTTTTTTTTTTTTTTGTACCAGGACTTGAACCCAGGGGTGCTTAACTACTGAGCCACATCCTCAAGAGACAGGGTCTTGCTACGTTGCTTATAGCCTGAGTTGCTGAGGCTGGCTTTGAACTTATGATCCTCCTGCCTTAGCCTCTTGAGCTGGTGGGATTATAAGGTCATGAACATTCTTGTGAGGTCCTGTTTTGGTCTGAAACCTGAAAGAATGTTTCACTTTCTCCCCAGGGAGCCTTCTTCCATTGTAGTCATTGATTAAGACCTAAATTCAATTGAAGGAAGAGAAAACAAAATGCTACTTGGAAGACCCAGCATGCTGGTTAACAACATGGGCTATCGCAGGACTAAGGGAACTCTGCACGCGTGAGCACACACACTTGTTAGTTTTGCACCAGGGACAGCACACTATAATTACAGTAGCTTCCAGTACCGATAGACGTCTCCAAACCTAAAGCTTACTGGGAAAATTAGCATTTGATTGTACACCACTGTCCCTTTCAAAGTCTTTCCACCAGACTTAGAGTAGCCCAGTGACAGAAACTAAGTTATAATTGTTGAGTATCTTATGTAGAATGCTATATTAGTATCACATCATGACAGTTGACTGGATCAGCTGAAAAAATGAAAACATCTCAATCTGAATGAATTTCAAGTGCTTTGGATTTCTGGGGTGCTTTCAAAACAGTATTTAGGCAAATGTTTCACTTTCAAAGAGAAAGGTCTAGAAATGTGGTATTAACTGATTCAAGTTGTATGCTTTTAAAATGGGAAGGTATGACGTTTATTTTTTAGTTTGCTTCTTTGGGTGTTTCTTCTTATTTTCTGGGCACATGACACTTAGGAGTAGAAAAATGACGAATGTGACAGCAGAACGGGGTGGAGAAGCTTCTCACTTCCCCGGTGCAGGCTTTGTTTTTGAGTCACTGTACCTCTGACACATGCTGACCTGGGTTTCAGGTGCCATTACTGCAAGTCCTCGTGCCACGTGTCTTCCCTGCGCATTCCCTATGCCTGCAAGCTGCTCTTCCAGGAGCTGCAGTCTATGAACATCATCCCCAGGTTAAAGCTGTCCAAGTACAACGAATGAGGACGGAAAAGATGGTTCTGCAAAGACCATAGTGGGTAAGTTTGATGCTATGGAAAGGAGACGGACTAAGGACTGTTTCTGCTCCTGCAAATGACTTACTCTCAAAAACAAAACTGATGAAGCTTTTTTGTTCTGGACAGCTTTGATGGATCAGTGAGCCTCGAGCCACAGGAGAGATCTAACAACGAGGACCGCAGTGCCGTTTGATCCACTAGTGGACATGACCTACAGGATAAATAAGCTTTTATTTATGTTCCGTATCTTGAAATCTACTCTGTTGAAAGCCTTACTACTCCTTAAAAAGAATGTTTGGGTTCACATTCCCCACGATATCTTCTGGTTAGCAACATTCAAGGTTCTCATGAGCCTAGAGGATGAAAAGAATCATCTGAGTTTGTTCCTGAGGCTCACAGAGGGGCCTGCTTCTGAGCAGTGTGGGCAGCAGAGGACCGTGAGGAGCTGACATGACGCCGTGAGTGGTAGATTTCTGCCTGCCTTTGTGCAGGGAGAGATTTTCCCAGCAGTTAAATCTTGCCTTCCTACACAAAGACTTTGTGAAAAATCACAAAACAATCTTCGTGAAGTATAACAAATACGTTCCTACCTTGTTAAGCAGGAATGTCTCTTTTCTAATGGACCCATTAGCTACTACTTTGAACCTCAGTCATCAACAAGAATTCATATTTATTAAAGGTCTGTTGCTCATGGGTGTTCTGTCATTTTCTGTCCCTACCATCCCTGACAGCATGCGTCTGACTATTCTCTTTTATAATCGACCTTCCTTACCCTTTTCTATTTTGTTCTTAACAGCTCTGCCCTAAGGCTGGATGAATATTTATGCTAAAACTGTTCATGAAATACAAATCAGAGAAGCTTTGACACACGGCGTCAGCAGGTGCTGTCCACCCAGGATCAGTTCCCAGTGTACGCAGTGAAAGCCCCACACAGGGTCACTTCCCAGTGTACGCAGTGAAAGCCCCACGCAGGGTCAGTTCCCAGTGTGGGCAGTGAAAGCCCCACACAGGGTCAGCAGGTGCTGTCCACCCAGGATCAAGCTGGTGTAGAATGCTGTGGGCGAGCTGTGCTCGGCCAAGGCAGACCTACATTAGCCTTTAGCCACCTCGGGCTAATGAATATTGTGAGTGGGAGGACTGGTCATTTGTTGAGAACTCAGGCTCACCTTGTTTTCTTCATAATAAAGGCGTGGAAGTCAGACAGGTGCCACAGTCCAAGCACAATGGAGGACCAGGCAGGTGAGCAGCCTCCTCTGTCCTGGCTTCAGGGACTCGGTAGGCGCTGCCAAGGCAGAGCAGTTCCCACACCCACATGCCTACCGGGCCGGCGCTTCCTTCCCTAGTCTAGCTTTAGAGTTCTCAAACTTGCTGGTGCCAAAGATTCCTAAACTTGATTTTATACAATCATGCTGTGCCTTGTGGGCTGTTAAAGGAGTTTGCTAGGTTGATCTTGACCGCCTCCCATTCCGTGGCAACTGCACTCCTGAACTCCTTGGAGACGCAAAGGTGACTCATCGCATCCATGAGCACTCGGAAGGTTGGTTGGAAAGACTCAGACAGTGTCCTGGACCTCATCATTTAATTTGCAATGCTATGCAGGACTTGGCCGCTGCCTGAGGGAGCGCAGTCAGGGAGGAGCCAGGTGGAGTCAGCAGGTCATGGAGCAGCCCTGCTCCCCTGTCCTGGGCTCCGTGCTGCGGGCTGACCTCGTCAGGGCTGCGGAAGGTTTAGGAAGACTTATAAGAGTCATTACTCCCATTCTACAAAGAAAGAAACTGAGGCATGAAGTACCTACTAATTCCCCAGCACCACACCACTAACTGGACAGGCAAGGGCTTTGACACCTGACCTCCTCACCTGGGGCACTTTGTTTTTGTTACCAAAAGTGACAATTTTTTTTAATTCAAATGCCACTCAGTGGTCATATTTCTTACAAATAAACATCTTTTGCAAAACCATTCCAAGTCATTCTGATAATTTTGAGGAGAATCACCTAACTGTGGATTTTTTTTTTAATTCGTTAAACATGGTCTTACAATTAGGAGGGGTTCATCATCAAGCAATCAAGAACAAAAGTGTAATGACAGAACAAGCCAAGGCTGGTTTCCCATGGTTTCCCCATGGTTCCATGTTTCCCCCTACTTAAGCCCCAAGTTACTTGGACTTCTCATGGAAGTCGGAGGTTCTCTGATTACATTTCCCCATACTCCCTCCTTCCGATCCCCTTGATGCCCTTCCTTTTCCCTTCCCACCGCCCTATGTCCCCCAGCATCATAGGCAAGCAAGGTTCCTCACGGTCGTGTAAAGTTTCATACATGTTGAAGTTATTATTAGCTTAGCCCTGTATCATACTGTTTCCGCTTATATTCTAGCTTCCACAAATAAGAGAAAACTTTCAGTCCTTGAGTCTCTTAGAGTGGGATACTTCACTTAGCATAATTTTTTTCCATCTCCATCCATTTGGCTTCAAATGCCATATCATTTTCTCTGATAGCTGGGTAGTATTCCATTGTACATATGTACCACAGTTTTTGAATCCACTCGTCAAGTGAGGGGCATCTTAATCCTGGATATTCTAAGTTCTCTAAATTGCCAAGACAGAGTTTGGGATCCAAACTGAGATGCCTTAGGGGAAAAACAGCTGTTAGGTTGAAACTCTGAAACCCAATAGGTGCTATATTTGAATAGCTATTTGTCTCTAAGATGTTCTTTAATAAAGAAAGGTCAAAGTCAGGAAGTTCATCCTATAGTTTTAAAAGTCGTTTGTAAAGTCCTTGTTCTCAAAACTACTGGTTGGATTCCTGTCTCCAGCAGTGGTGGGACTCCTCTTCACAGCTCCCACAAAGCACTTTTCCCCTAAAGGATTTTGCCAAGTTGGAGGTGGCACGGGATGAGGCTAAAAAGCCACTAAACGTGCGCACATCAGACCCACCAAGAACCTACAACCCGGATCGTGGGCTGGAAAGACAAAACAGTGGGCTGTCATAGCAGAGCGCGGGGGCAGCGGGGCAAGAGGGATGTAGGTTCTTACTGCTGGGTGCTACAGCTGTGGCGTCTAGTGATGCTCTCTTCCTGGCTGCTGCAGCCACCTGCTGACTGCACCTTCACACGGTCTTCCCTTGGTGCACGCTTGGGGAGACAGCAAGCTTAGGAGGCCTCCACCGCTGAGCTACATCCCCAGCACTTTTTTATTTTTTATTTTGAGACAGGGACTCCCTAAGTTGCCAAGGCTGACCTAGATCCTGAAATCCTCCTGCCTCAGTCTCCAGAGTCACTGAGAGTACAGGTGTACACCACGTGCCCAGCAGAGACCTCTTAAGGACAGCAGACCTGCTGATTAGGGTCATACTCTTCTGACTTCATTTAACCTTAATTACTTCCTTAAAGTCTCCATTCTCCAAATACAGTCACAACTGGGGATTAGGGTTTCCACATGAATTTGAAGGAAGCACAGTTCAGTCATACCCCTCTAGGCATTTGCCGGTTCATAATAATACAAACTAAACTGTTGGCAACACCTTTTAAAGATGAACCTACCTCAGCAATTCCATTTATAGTCCCAGCAGTGTATATGTTATCATTGGTGTGTACAAAAATGTTTTCTAGCAGCATCATTTATATTAGTCTGCAGTTGGAAACAACCCCTTCCCATTAACAATAGAATAAATTGTGGTGTATTATTAATACAATGGAATATTACACAGCAAGGAAAAATTAACTGCCGCTACATACAATATTACAGATAATGTAGCAAATACAATATTGAGAGGTTAAGCTTAAAAGAATATATTCTATGTTGGTTCCTTTCAAGTTCAAAAACAGATAAAATTAATGTATGATATACGAAGCACAGTTGTCTGTGCCGAACGGGTGACTTGATGACAGGTTTTTTGTTTTGTTGCTGTTTGAGCAGAGTGCTGATCGCATGAGTGCACTCGTTTCATGAAAATTCATCAAGCTGTGTAACTCAAAATCTTCTACTTTTCTCAATTTACGTTCTTTAATAAGTTAAAAAAACAACCCTAACTAGGTAACTAAATGATTAACGATATACATTTTAAACCTGTTTTAGTCTTTTCACGTAACAGATATCTTGTCCCAAATATAACATTGATTTTGTTCTTTTGGTTTTCCATCTTCGAATAGCAGAATAACAGAACCACCACCTCGGGCTTTTTTTAAGTTCAGATGCACCGTGCTTGGTACAAAGCAGGTATTAGCAGATGTCTGCTCTTATCCTCATGGGTAGCCACAAATCACCATCTCGTGCAGCTTACTAATTGCCCTGCCAGAGGAGACCACTTCCCAGGGCCAGAGTGAGCACAGGCTCATTCTGCAAGGGCTTTGCAGAGCTCCTTGGGAAAGCCACCCTGCTTGAGAAGGAAGAGCAGTGGTGGGATTAGAGAATACACTTCCCTGGAACAACCATTTCCCGCTGACTTCAAAGCCAGGCCTGCTGTGGGCACGGGGTGCTAGCCTGGTTGCGTGCAGCCTGCAGAATCGGCCCTCAAAACGCTTCCATGTGGGGAAAGTCAAGAAAAGGATGTTAAAATACCAAGTCCTTGATTGGGTGCTACATAATGGGATGGTTTTCAGCTGCTCGCAGCATTTGGGGCCAACACCTTTATTTGCAGTAATGACTCACATGAGAGGGAGCACAGGACTCGTGCTGGGCACGTTGGTTCTCGCCCTCTGAGTAAGAGAGAACCCAGTTTCTGAGAGACCTGTAAATAATTCTGTTGTGAAACGGATGGTCAGAAAAGTGACTGAAAATAGCACCTCTTCACTGTCCTCATTTACTCCATGTGTGAGAAGCAGTGTCTTTCATTTGCTGGCTGAAAGTGAGGTTTTTACTACCCCAGCCCACAGGGCCAAGGTTGGTGGGAAATTGAAGTCCCCTTTTGAGGAGGTTTCATCTGGGGAGGGGTTGATCTAAAAATACAAAGCTCAGCTATCAGTTTGATTGTAGACAAAGGCTCCAGAAGCAATTAAGAGTTTTGTTTAGGCAAATGAAATTTGTGATCAGGGTGTCATGGCAGAAAATATTTGAATGACCTGGAAATCCAAAAGTCTAACGTCTCACACCATGGGCAAAGGAGTTCAAAGTGTTTTCCAAGTCCAGGTAACAGCTGCAGTTCCATGCATAATAAAGTTTAAGTCAGCGTCCACGTTAATGGAGGCGCAGAGAATAAATTAAAGCAGATGATGGACACAAAATCCTTTGTACTGGATGTTAGGTGAAGTTTGCAGTCACACTTCTAATGTCACGTGAGTGGTAGGCTGGTGGATTCGCCACACTTCAAACAGCGGCTGCTGTGAGCACTTAACCGGCTGAACCCAGGATGGTGATGTCCTCGATGGTTAAGTGTGGATGACAGATCTTTGGAAAGGTGGGGCAGCTGGACAGCTGGGATGTTTGTAGGGCAGTGGTTCTCAAAATGTAGTCCCTGGGGGCTGGAGTGGTGGCTCCACGGTTACGGCGCTTTCCCAGCATGCGTGAGTACACGGGTTCGAACCCCAGCACCCACATACTCAACTAAGTGTCGGAGCAACGAAAGCCATGTGAAAAACTCAATAAAAATTGATTCTCTCTCTCTCTCTCTCTCTCACTGTCTCTCTCTTTATTTAAAAAAAAAAATGTGGTCCCTGGACCAGGAGCAGCAGCAACCTGCAGGGACCTACCAAGAAGCTGCGGGTGTGAACAGCCCTTCCGGTGGTTCCATTGCAGGGACTCTAACCACTGAGCCACATCCCCAGCCCCAGCCTTTTTTATATTTGTTTTGAGACAAGGTCTTGCTAAGTTGCTGAGGCTGGCTTTGAACTTGTGGTCCTCCTGCCTCAGCCTCCCAAGTCACTGGGGTTACAGGCGTGCAGCAGTGTGCCCAGCTCATTCCCACCCTCTTTTACAGCCATGCTCTGGAGCCTTAGGGGTGTCAGGTTCCCCCGGGGAACTGGCTGCCTGCTCTTCTCTCGTTTTTGCAACAGGAGGGGACTTCCCCTTAAGCAGCATATTGTATTAGCTCACCCTCCCACACTCCTGCCCCACTTTACCCTCAGACAAGGGCCTGGAAGCCCTTTCCCAGCCTGCCTGACCCCTGCCTGTGCCGGACAAGGCCCTGTGCAGAGGAGATTGGCAGGGAGCCAGATTTATGTAGGATCGGCCCCTCTCCTGCAGCCTAGGATGGGGCTTCTCCTGCGTGCTGTCCGGTTCCTGGCTCTCCAGCCTTGACGCTTCCCCTTCTCCTCTTCAGCTTGCTTTCCACTCCCTGCTCAACCTGCCTGGCATTCCCACAAAGCCATGCTGCATCAGAAGTGGCCTTTCTGAATGGCCACAGTTTGTCCCCATCCCAGTCCTCAGAGCACTGTGACAGCACCACCTCTCCCGAAGCGGAGCACCAGTCAGCAGAGGTGCTCTGGGTGCTGCACAGCCTCCTCCAGGGGCCGCTGGGGGAGTTTGGGGCTTCTCAACCCCTCCCGGGTGGCTGACCCCACAAGTGTTAGGGAGCATCAGAGTGGCTTACCTTAGACCCTGCCCTGAAAATGAACGGGCAGTGGTGTTGTCAAGGAGAGGGCCTGGCCACGCGGCCCTCTTGTGCTCTGTGTGGAAGAGCAGAGAGGCTGCGTTAGAGACCTAGCTTCCTCCACCAAGCCGCCTCAGAGTACATGCCCCTAACCGCCCCATCGCCCGGTGCAGGCTTGTTCAGGGGTAAGAAAAGCCCCTACCCGCAGGTTTGCTCAGACCAGCAAATGGGTTCATCCAGACGCAACGTCCAGAACCGCTCAACAACAAAGCCCGCTTTCCCACCTCTAGGTCTGGACCGGTTTCTCGAGGCTCCGTCGACATCTGGGCCTGGTAATTCCTTGCTGTGGCGGCTGCCCTGTGCATGGGAGGATGTTTAGCAGCAACCCTCGTCTCGACCCACTTGCTGCCAGTACCTCTGCCCCTCATTGTGGCAATCAGAAACGTCTCCCGACATTGGCAGATATCTCCCTAGGGGCAAAATCGCCCCCAGCGTGCCCTGTTTAGAACCACTGGACTAGGGGATGTGTGTCAACGTGGTTCATGTTACAAAGCAATTAAGAACAGCTTCAAGACTGTAGTTACACAGATTTGCCCTCACGTAACTGATGGCTGACCCACTTCTGGATCATCGAGCAACCACCCTTACAAGGGTTCACATGAACTCAAAGCCTTTAGTTTGTTTTGTTTTTAAGAGAGGACAGAGAAAGAATCAATTTTTATTGAGTTTTTCACATGGCTTTTGTTGCTCTGACACTTAGTTGTGTATGTGGTGCTGGGGTTTGAACTTGTACACTTGCATTAGCCAGGCAAGCACCGTAACCACTGAGCCACCGCTCCAGCCCCCAAAGCCTTTAGTTGTAATGGCATCACATAAAGCCAGTCAGTCATAGTCTGTCTTTATGTTAAATAAGTTTCATTCCTATTATACAATGAACTTTGGGTCCTGGGGACAGAGGATTGAATCCAGAGGCACTTTACCAGGAACTACATCCCCAGCCATTTTTATTTTTTATTTTGAGATAGGGTCTTGATAACTTGCTGAGGCTGACCTCACATTTGGAATCCTCCTACCTCAGCCTCCCTAGATGCTGGGATTACAGGTGTGCGCCACCACACCTGGCCACTGTCTGATGATATGTTGCACATGAAAATACCATTGGTTATCTCTATTTTTATGCGCATTTTCCCTCAACCTATTTGTTTTAGATCTCTCCTGGTTTTTTGTGAGAGGCATTTTCATCATTCACCAAATCATCCCTGAACTTTGCCTCTGCCTGCCTGCCACATGGCAGGGACTGTTCAGTTTCCTGTGTTCCCCAATACCTAAAGCCCTGCCTTCCCCCTGCAGTGGCCCTGAGGGAGTGAGTGGGGTCCTAGTTCTGGAAGAGCCCTCTCCGAAGCTGCTGAAGAACTGCTTGTGTGTTGGGATGACAGCAGTAGGGCTGAGTCCCCAGAGCAGAAATCTCAGCATCAGCGACTGTCTCTGAGTCCCTAGGAGTGTCCTGCTGCGTGTCTGGGTCTTACATGTCCCA
>PVKS010044711.1:0-14183 GCA_004027875.1 Aplodontia rufa | reverse complement strand
CTGTGACCCAAGAACCCAACAAGAACAATTCTATGAGGAAAAGTTTATTTAGGGACTCACAGTTTCAGAAGTCTTAGTCCACAGATGGCCAGCTCCATTCCTCAGGGCTGAAGGTGAGGCTGAATATTATGGCAGAAGGCAAGGCTCCAAGGATCAGAGAAAATCCATACCAGATACAGAATATATATCCCAAAGATACGACCCAATGGCCCACCTCTTCCAGCCACCCCCTATCTGCCTTCAGGGACCGGTTAATCCCATCAGGGGATTAACTCACTGACTCGGTTAAGGCTGCCATAGCCCAATTATTTCACTTCCGCCTTCCTGGATTGTGTCATGCTAGCTTTTGGGGAACAACTTTCATCCAAACCATAGCATAGCATTTTGATAGATTTTGATAAAAGATACAGGAAATATGTGTGTTCATTGCAGCCATAAAAATTCTCTCCTCCATGCAGACGGCAGCCTGAGACACTGAGTTACAATGTGATAGAACAGGTTCAGGAGAGACATCTTTCCATTTAACAGGTCCCAAAGCTTCAACTTTACTGGAAGTTTCTTTCGAGGACTGATCACCTGTCATTTAGTTGAGTTGCACAAAGCTAGGACCAGCTCACCGAACTGAGAAACGGACGCGAACACAACCAGGGCTACAGGGGACTTCCACATGTAAAAAACAGCAGACCTGATGGGCGTTCATGCAGTCGATCATTCTACTCTTGAGCTCCTACTATGTGCAGAGCAGAGCCCTGGAGATACAGTACTGTGCACAGCCAGACTTGGTCTCTGCCCTTGGCAGTGTTGGCAGTGTTCATGAAGGATAGGGACGGCATTCAGATTGCTGTACACACACACACACACACACAGTGACAAAGCCCTAGAGAAAGGGTGGGGACAGAGAAAGGAGCAGGCTAAGCAGCTTCTCTAGCCCAAGGCTGAGTGGTAGAAACTTGTAGCTGCTGCTTGAACCGAACTTGCTTCAAGGAAGGAACGAAGGCTCCTTGAGAGGCGTTGTGCTTGTCAGGTGCGTATGAGCACGGGAATTCTAGATTCCATCAGTCTTCCTTCCCCATCTAGGAAATATTTCCACACAATCCTTAACTGAGAAGTAAGTGATCTGTTCATTTCCAAAGAAGCACAGGAGATAGAGTTAAACTATGTCATTTTCCCATCTGTAGATTCTGCATCTTCTGATCCAAAACATTGGCTCCGTGGATCAAAAACATTTGGAAAAAGCAAATTGCATCGGTACTGAACAGGTCTAAACTTTTTGGGGGAATGGTACTGAGGACTGAAACCAGGGGCTCTTTACCATTTAGCTACATCCCCAGTCCTTTTTACTTTTTATTTTGAGACAGGGTCTTCCTAAGTTGTTTAGGGCCTCACTAAGTTGCTGAAGCTGGCCTTGAACTTGCAGTCCTCCTGCCTCAGCCTTCTGAGTCTTTGGGATTGCAGGCATGCCCCATGGTGCCTGGCTCTGACTTTTTTCTTTACATTATTTCTCAAACAATACAATATAGCAATTATTTATATTGCAATAGGTATTATAATTAATCTGGGGATGATTTAAAGTATATGGAAGGGGCTGCAGCAGTGGCTTGGCAGTCACGGCATTTGTCTGGCATGTGCAAGAATGCAGGTTCAATCCCCAGCACCCACATACACAGAGAACTGTCAGAGCAATGAAAGCCACAAGAAAAACTAAATAAATTAAAAAATTGATTCACTCTTTGTCTCTCTCTCACTGTCCCTCGCTCTTAAAATTTTTTTTTTAAAAAAAGTACATGGAAGATTGCACATAAATTATTTTCAAATACTATACCATTTAGTATAAGGAACTAAGCAGATTTTGATATTCATGAGATTATGAACCAATCACCCTGTAAATACTAAGGGATAATGACTGTATATTTATTTATTTATTTAGGAGAGAGAGGGACAGTGAGAGAGAGAGAAAGAGAGAGAGAGAAAGAGAGAAACAATTTTAGTTTTTCATGTGGCTTTCATTGCTCTGACACTTTGTTGTGGTGCTGGAGTTGGAACCTGGGTCCTCACACATGCAAGGCAAGCACCGTAACCGCTGAGCTAGTGCTCCAGCTCCTATATGTTCTTTTCTTAAGTCTTCTTGGGGCCCATGTCAGGAAGTTGGGGACAATGTCTTGGCTGCACCATGAAGGTCTGAGTAAAGAAATGTGAGGACTCAAGCCCTAATCCAGACCTGAAGTTCCCAAGACAATGGAGCTTCAAAAATACACACATTGAGAACCAGCGTTAAAACAGGCTCCTGGCTACCGCTCAGTAACACCCAAGAAAGGCCAGCCAAGTGGGACAAAGCACATTTAGGGACCTGCCAATGCCTCTGCTCTTCCCGCCTCCCGTTTCCCCTCCCCCAGTCATGCCACATATTTAGTTGACAACAATATCTTAAAATTAGTTCCACAGTGAAGGGCGCTTATTCTTAAAAATATGCATTTTTTTTAAGTTGGAGACCAAAAGAATATCTTTATTTTATTTATTTCTACGTGGTGCTAAGGATGGAACCCAGCGCCTCACACAGGCGAGGCAAGCATTCTGCCACTGAGTTATAACCCAAGCCCAAAGGGCACTCATTTGGTGCCAAAGGGTAAAGCCCCACACTCACCCACACCAAAATAAAGGGATTCCATCCCCTATGGTCTCCAAAGCCAGTGGTCAGAAGTCACGGAGGGCCCTGTGCTGCCACCTAGTGACAAAAGTATTCACTGCGCATTTTGAACCACATTCTAAAAGAAAGTTTGCAAGTATTTTTTTATAATTTTTTAAATTTTTGAACAACCATACAAGTTTTAACAAAATAATATAAAATGTGTATAGATTCTGGATATTACAATTACCCCCAGGAGTGCCCCCCCAATTACCCACCCTTATCCCTCCCTCCCCCTTCCCACAATATCTCTAAAAAAGGATTATGTTGTATAGCATTACATCTTATCTGGATTTAACACATGGTAGGGTGGCCTGCGGGCCCTCTCCCTCCCTGGCTGGATCCCTTGGTCGGCCTGGCTTCTGCCTTGACTGTTTTCATTATATTCTTTTTCAGTTGGCTCCGGTTTGCTTGAGGGGGCCAGAGTTGGTGCTCTGATTTGAACAAGGTCTGTACCCACCAGGTTGAAGTTTGGTTCCCACAGCAGTGGTGTGGGGAGGTGGTGGGGCCTTTATGAGGAAGTAGGGTCACGAGAGACCCACCCTATGTATGAATCAACACTTTTCCCAAGGCAGGGTTAGCTCTTTGGGGAGATCTGTCTCCTTTTCCTGTTTCTACACATGCCTGCTCACCCCTCTTGCCCATGGTCCCTCTCCACCATGATTTCCGCCATGTTTTCCCTGTTCTATACCACAGGTTCTTACCAGAAGCCAAGCAGATGCTGGCACCATGTTTTTGGATTTCCAGAACTGTGAGCCAACGTAAACCTTTTTTTTTTTTTGTAACTTTTTGGTCTCAAGTGTTCTGATATAGCAACAGAAAATGAAGTAAGACAGTCAGATACTGCGCCTGTGATAAAAAAAAAAAATCCAAGCCTATACACATCTCACCCTCTTTTTTAGTGAAGCTTCTGGAAGATTCTAGATCTCTGAGCCGGACTGAGAGACCTCTCTCTCCTTTTCTCCAGAGCTGTGTGGGAGCACGTTCTGCACAGTGCTACACTGACCCAGGTCACTACAGACCGTGAGTGTCTTTATAGCCGCAAAGTCAGGTCCCATCCTCATCTCACAAACAGCACGTGATAAATACTTGTATTCCTCCACCAAATACCTACAAAGAGGAGAGTCACGAAAGCACTTTTGTACAGAAATCAAGGAAATGGAAATTTTTATAAGGATCCAATAAAGAAAACTTTTGCAACACTTTCAATGAAAACATTTTAAAAACACATACAGAGTCTCCACTTCAAGCAACACAAACTTAAGAAATTCAGCACCATTTTGGTGACCTGTGAATGTACTTGGTTACTCTGAGCTGGCAAGTGATGGGGCCCCCAGAACCTTCTCGAGTGGCTTTATCTTTTGCACCGAATGGCCCTAGGGCAGCTAAATCGTTACTGGGTGTGTGGCCCCACTCCTGTCACCAGTGAACGAGCCCTTAATTTTCAACATTTCTTTGAGGGATTATTCAAGAAACATTCATGGAGACCATGCTGCATGACAGCACCGAGCTAGGCAAGAGACATGAGAGATGGAAGGCACAGTTGCTTTCTCGAGGAAGGCACAGTTGGAGCAGAGAGAGAGAAACCAGGCCACTGACACACTAGAGATGTGTGTACCCGGTGCACAAGAGCACACAGGTAGGCCACCGAGTCCAGACTGGAATCAGAGAAAGTTTTCTACAAGTGTTACCTGGGAGGAACTTCATGCAGAACTGGGCAGTTTCCAGGTAAAGGGAGGATTTTTTGAGTCTGTGTTGGGCAGCCATGCTAGGGAGCCACCTGCCCCTTCGCTTCTCCCTGCCCTAGCTGCTCTTCTACGTCACTGTAAGGTTCTCCTGGGAGCTGCTGGATTCATGGAGTACTCTCCCCTGCCCCTTGGTAGTGGTATCTAGGGTGGGCTAGGTGTCCCCAGTGATTGTTCAGCTGGGCACCCTGCTAACACTGCATCTGTAGAATCCGCCACCAGAGTGAATTGTCAGTGAAACAGACATTTTCTGGAAGTGAGAGCAGTAAAATTTGAGACAAAGACATTGCCTCCATGCCTCTTACCTTGTGGAGATAGCTCTTCTGCAGGGTGGGTAAGTGGAAGCTTCCATAGGGAGGTACAGGGACAGATGACGAGTCCTCTCCTTGTTCCTGAGACACAAACACACCTGTATTTTCATGGCTCATTGGTTGACCATTCCTTGGATCATATATTGGTCTGTTTCACTATAAAAAAAATACCTGAGGTGTCTTAACTTATAAAGAGAAGAGGTTTACATCCCAGAAGCCGATGTCATTCCTCCACGAGATACCCATTTAACACATGAGTTCTTCTGGGGGAAACTGCAACAGGTGAAACCCAAGGTGGTCATCCATGTTTTGGCATTACCCCTGGATAACAAAGTATATATACATTGATTACTGTTGGTTTGATAATGTTTCCCCCTCAGTTGTATCTCTATATACTACTACTAATAATAAGAAAAGTTTTACTTGGCCAAAGACAGTGTTAATAAAATTAAGAAAAATAGTAAAAAAAAAAAAAAAGAAGAAGAAGAGGTTTATTTATTTCATAATTTCGGAGGCTGGTAACCCAAATAGGGGAGGACACTCCCTCCCCCCTTCGGCATCACATCATGGCAGATGGGATCACAGCAGGAGTGTATGTGAATCCCCAAGGCCCCACAGTCTCCCACCAGGTCCCACCTCACCCATCACTGCTGAGGACCAAGCTTCCAAATTGTGAAATCTGGGGGAACCAATCACATGGAAACCCTGACAGATCCTTCCAACAAATTCTTCAGTATTTAATAAATAATTCATAAGCAATAACTAAATTCCTAAGAAATAACTTAGATGAAGTTTCTGCCATTTATGACCAAAAAACGTTCTACCAAAAGCAGTTTCCTAATCTTGGGGGCATCCAGTTATCCAGAGTCTATAAGCACTGAGGAATAAGCACTCCTGCATCCGAAGCCGGTTGGTATTACAGAGGAATGGTTTTGAGGGTAGAATGGATTGGAAGGTCCAACATCCTTGCCGTCTCCAAACAGGTGGATTTGCAGATCTGACGTATTACAGTGTATTGAAGATGCTAACGATATCCGCGGCAGTAGTAGTCCTGGTTGCTAGGTGACTGTTCATCACGAGGTTCCGGCCGCTTTCGCTAGAGCTTCTTGAACTTTGTCACCACTGATCTCACGCTGCCTTTGGCCTTGGATTATCACTATTAGAGCTTTCTGCTTGTTGGTTATTTCTTGGCCTGTTTCTCTGTAGCATAGCTTAACCTGCTTACACTCTTCTAGTTCAGGGCAACTCTCTGGAATCCGTTTTGCCCAAGCCAAAAACTTAAAGGGATCCTTTAATTACTCAAGCTAAGGGGCTACCTATATGCCAGCCAGACTTGAAATAATTGGAGGGAATTCTTCCTGGCTTTCAGGAATAACAGAGACTCAGCAGGACTTGGGGATAGGAGAATGGTAATAAAACCCCTAAAAAGTTAAAAGCAAAATAGCTTACAGGAGAAACATTTGAGGTCCTCATCTGAGGGTGGGGATTGTAACTGGGCAGCATGAGGGGGCTTAGGGCTGCTGGGGACAAATCATAATGGGATTGTCATTGAAGTCATATGGCACGGACTGGGGAAAATTAGACTAATGTCAGTGTTTGCTTTGAGATTTTTTTGCCTCACTGAAAGAGCATCTGTCCCAACACCAGAGCTCAGCACTGAGTTCCAGCATTTGACTAAGTAAAGCAAACGCTTTGCCCTTAGTCTCTGCGGTGAGAACACAGTCCAATACCAGTGTCCACTCTGTGTGACCTTAAACTTTACTCTTTACTCTCCCTCTCCAGACCTCTCAGGGACACTAAAAAAGGGTCAGGAAAGCAGCAGCCCTTGAAGACATTTACATCTCCATCTGTTGATTTGAACATGTTTTCAATGGTCAGATTCACCCAGATTAAACTACCATGGTTGTTCTTGTTTTGGGGGGGCCCTTGTTAGAAAACATAAAAACTTTCTTACAACTTGGAAGTGTTTTCCAGAAAAACACCTGAGAAACAACACAGAGGTTGACTCAGCAACATTCGCTTCATTTTAACTTATAGGACTGTTTTCTGATCCTAATACATTGCCAAGTTCATTCTTTCACTGCAGTAAGAAATTTGGAGAGGTCACAGAAATGATGTTCTTGATGACACAGCTCTAAAATACATTCAGTTCTTTATTTCTGAGGGGAAAGAAGCCCCAGGAGAACAGGGAAGGAGGAAAGCTGGTCTCCTCCAGTGACAGCCTTCAGCATTGTCAGGCCATCAGGTGGTGGTGTGGCGGGGGAGGAAGCAGCTGGAGGGAACTGGAGGGAAATTAATTTACTTGGGTGGGTGCTCAAATGAAATCAACCCCTGAATGAATGAAATCTTGGTGCTAGGATAGGTTGCAACAAATCTGGGGGAATTCTAGCAATAAGTGACCTGCCAGGAAAAAAGTCAGTACAAATCCACAGAAGCCTTCAAGGAGGTAGTTGAGGTAGTGTGAGTGCACCCACATAGTGGGTCTGCAGCCTGAATCAGAATGAGATGCAACATGTCTCCATGCTGCTCAAGCTGTTAGAAGCCAGCTTGCTTGGTACTGGTCAAATCCAGACAGGATGGCTCCAAGTGATAAAATCCCTTTTAACCTCCAAGGAAAGGGGCTGTGTGTTCTAAGAATACCTTTCCAGTGCAGGTCAGGACATATTTCAGAATTACCATTTAAAGGATATAGAGGCTTATCTCTTGTGATGTTGAGACACTATAACAGAAAGGAAGACAGAGGTAGTAGCAACACAGATATCTGATGTTTGGGAGTCACAAAAGGCCAATGGCAGCTGGGAAAGCTACCCTCATTTCAACTGCCAAGCCTGGGATTATCTGTCAAGAAGCAGGTTGTTGCATGGACCTCTTTAGGCTTTAGTGCAAATGCAGGCTTTGTGACCCTTGGTGATCAGCATCTTGGACCTCTAACTCAGAGGCCTTGAGGGGCTGCTACAAATTACAGCAAAGTCACTAGGGAGACCACAGCCCCTGGGAAGCAGGTTGAGAGGGCAATGGTGGCAGACCAGAATCCCCCAATTTCCGAATCAGCTGCCAACTCCAGCCACCGGCTTTTGGGAGCGTCACACACATAGAATGTGCTGACACCCATAGCAAAATTCTGTTTGTTCCTCTATGCATCTGTGCGGCACCAACCCCATGAAGAGCCCCTGGTCTCAGCTAGCTGAGTCCCAATCAATAATTCGTGAGCCCCAGTTAATAAGTCAACAAATTGGTTTTTAGCAAATTCATTTAGTGAGTTTGTTTCTGAAGAATTGAATTTTGCAGGAATGAACCAAACCATCCAGGGCCTGTCTCACAGTCTGGTAGACAGAGCGAGGTGTAAAGGTTTTAAATACACAGAGAAGCCTGCTCTGCCCCTGGGTGAGTCAGAATTTCAAAGTGCTCTGTTGCAGGTGCGGAGGGTGCCTGAGGCCCCTGTGGCCTCTGATCCTCCGCTGCCTAGAGGCTGGGTTGGCAGATGCAGGAGACATCGCCCATCGTGGGCAAGGAGACTGGGAAATGGCACGGAGCAAGGACCTTGGGAACAAGAAGAAAGGGAAGGATGCTTTGAACCGCCGCTGGGAGTGGGAGGGATCAGACAGAACGTGCTGTTTTTACTGCTCCGGGAGGTGTGTGGGTGAGTCACCGGAACCTTTGCGTAGTCCTTTGCTTTCAAGCTCATTACGGGAGACCTGGCTGCCCAGATCGCGCCGGAGGGAAAAGGCTCCTCGGTTCAGCGGGGCCCTGCGGGGCCCGGCCTGGGCTTCCTGGCGGCCACCTGCGCTCTTCGCGCCCTCTAGCGGCTCTCGGGGTTGATGCGCTTCCAGCGTGGGGTCGCTGCTGTTCATCCAGACGTCCTTCTGGTTCTGGCCTTCATACACTGGTTGTCTTTTATCTTCCCTGGGCTTGGTTGCTGTCATTTTCTTTGAAAAGGAATGCTTTCTGTTCCCCGGGTGCTCTCGTTCTTCCTCTCACTCAATGACTTCCAGAGACCTGCAGCTAAAAGGCTCTGTTGTTTGTGTGGCTGATGCTTTCGGGACAAGGGTCAGGGGCTGGCCGCCCGGCTTTCACCTGCATCACGCCTGGAGGGAATGGGTGATTTGCCCTTCCTCTTCTGTAAAGTTCCGGGGTGGGGGCGCGGGAGTAGGGGTGCAGCTCAGTGGCAGAGCGCTTACCTTGCTTGTGTGAAGCCCTCGGTTCAATACCCAGCAAAGGGGGGAAAATTATGGCAGTGGATTCAAATGATCCCCTTTTTTGTTTTGCTTTCAACAGATTTATGGGGCACTACCGATTTTTTTTTTAAAAAAGTTCTGTTTATTTATTTTTATTTATTATTTGCAGTGTTGGGGATGGAATCCAGGGTCCTACAAAGCATGCTAGGCATCCGCTCCCCACTGGGCTACACCCCCAGCCCCCAATTAGCTCTTTTAATTTCCTGTGAGAGGTGTGATAAAGCCAAACCCAGATCAGGAAAAAGAAACCAAAGGAGTGTCCCAGTTTTATCGCACCCATGGTTGCCTGGGGAGAACACAGCGTGCCCTGCCGGAACTCTCCAGTGAAGCTGGGGTCAGTCAAGAGGCAGAGGGAGCGGGTACCATGGCTAAGCCCCTATATTGTAGTTCCTGTGGAAAGGAACAGGCAGGTTTAGGATTGGCCAGTTTGAATAATTTCAGGTCTCCATGGCATAGAGACTGTGTTAGCCTTTTATTTCTGTGAACAAAATACTCTACAAGAACAACTTAAAGGAGGAAACGTTTATTTTGGGTCCATAGTTTTAGAGGTTCTGGTCTGTGGTCAGCCAACTCCCCTGCACTGGGTCTGACACTATTGAAGAGTGTGGCTGCCAAGAGGTGATCCTGGGTGAGGAGCCAGGGATAAAATATAATCCCCAAGGACACACCCCTGATAACCTACTTCCTCCAGCCATATCTTACCCGCCTACAGCTACCACCCAGTAGTCCAATCAACTCATAATGTCATAACTTCACCTCTGAACATTCCTGCATTGCCTAACACGTGAACTTTTGGGGGGACACCTCATATCCACACTGTAAAGGATCTGTCTCTGGTTGTGTGGTACCTAGCTTTGGGGGTGCTTAGGGAAAGGAGATAGTGGCCTGCAGTGAAACAGCCTGATAAGGGAAGTGGACTTAATCAGCTGCTCAAGAAAGGGATCTGAAGAGTCTAATCAAGGCCTCACAACTGGATCAAGCTGTACATATTTCAAGTGTATACAAGGCAGCCATTAATCTGCCTTCTAGTGCTATAGTTCTGCTTGTGAGGCAGAAAAAGTTAGGCAGTTCAGTGTAGGCAGAGCAATGTGGGTTGATAAGGAGATCATCTTTCCTGAGAAGGCAAAGACATCCCCCAGTGCTAAGATCTGACAAGATAGGCCCAGATGCAGACACTCCCTGCTGCTAAGCAAGGAACTACATTCTTTCTATTGGCACCTAAGCCATGGATCAAAGAGCCTAAGGCGTGGATCAAAGACTGGACCAGAATTCCCCACAACTGTGTGCTAGGTACAGGGGCAGGGAAGCAGTGACCAATCCAGGAGAGATCGTCATATAAAAAGGGCAAAGCTCACTGCCTCATCGGCTCTGTCCCCTTCCCCCACTCTGGGGGAAGTCTGGTCTTTTCCCTGTGCTTTGCTTTCTATAGTAGAACATGTCTACTACGCTTGCCTCAGTGTCCCCGAGAGGACACAAACCCAACATCCACGTCACTGGCATCACTTGCATTTCCTAAAATTATAAATGAACAATCCTCTTTTGTCTGATTTTCACTCAGTATTATGAATTTGAGACTCACCTATGTTTTTGCATGTGTTAGGGGTTTCTTGACTTTTACTGCTGAGTAGTATTCATCACTGTTTGTTTATCCATCCGCCTGCTGAGAACCTTTGGGTTGTTTTCAGTTTGGGCTACTATTATAAATAAACCTGCTATGAGCATTTATGCACATTTGTGTGCTTGCATTTGTGTGTCTATGTGTCTGTGTGTGTGTGTATACACACACACACACATATCTATATCTATCTTCCTTCGTTTCTCAAAGGTACATTTACCTAGAGGTTGAATGGTTGACTTATACAGTACAATTGCCCCTCAGTGTCCATAGGAGATCAGTCCTAGGAACCCACCCTCTTGGATATTAAAAAGCCTGTGGGTTTTCAAGTCTTTTACATAAACTGGTGTAGTATTTGCAATAACCTATGCACATCCTTTAGTATACTTCAATCATCTCTAGACTATTTATAACCCCTCATACAATATAAATGCTATGTAAGTCATTAATACCTTGTGTTATTTGGGAATAATGAATGTACACGTGTAATACAGACATTACTTTTTTCTATCATTTTATAAATTTTTTATTAAGGAGTTGAGTTATGGATCATAAAATGTATATAAAATAACAATATGATATGCATATATTCTTAAACTTTTTTCTAATATTTTCAATCTGTGGATGGTTGAATCTGGGGATGTGGAACCCATGTATATAAAGGGTTTAACCTTTGAAGATTATGCTATGTATATGATTAATATTTTAAGAAAGAAAGTTTTCAAAGTGAGTGTACCATTCTCCATCCTCACCAGCAGTGTGGAAGCTCCAGTTTCCCCATGTTTTTGCTGGAGGTTGAGGTGGTGGGTCTTTTAGTTTAACATGTTCTAGTAGGAATGCAGTGGCACCTCGTTGCAGTTCAATATGCACTTTCCTAATGGCTTTGGCTGGTGAGACTCTTTTCATAGTGCTTATTTCTCAGAGTTGATTTAGTTTGGTGAAAAGTGTCTTCAAATCCTTTAGGATTTTTTATTGGTTTATTTGAATTCTAATTTTTTCTTTTGTGGGAGTTCTTTATGTAGCTGGAAGTCCATTGTTTCATATATGTTTTGTGAATTTTTTTAAGTGAGAGAATGAGTCAATTTTTATTTCTTTTTTCTTTTCTTTTCTTTCTTTTTTTTGGCACTTAGTTGTGTTTGTGGTGCTGGGGTTTGAACCTGTGTCCTCGTGCATGCCAGGCAAACATTGTACCACTGAGCCACCTCTCTAGCCCTGTCTTGCTTTTTTATTTTCATGTTCATTTCCTTTCAAGGGGCAAACATTTTAACTTTGAAAAAGTCAAATTTATATTCTGTCTTATACTTTGTGCTTGTTTCATATTTTAAAAATCCCTGCCAAAATCAGGGTCGGTAAGATTTTCCCCTCTGTATCTAGAAATCTTGTGGTGTTAAGTCTTGAATTTAGATCCATTTCCGGGCTGGAGAGGTGGCTCAGCGGTTTTGGCGTTTGCCTGGCAAGCACGAGGACCTGGGTTCAAACCCCAGCACCATGTACACAACTAAGTGTTGGAGCAACTAAAGCCATGTGAAAAACTAAATAAAAGTTGTTTCTTTCTCTGTCTCTATCACTGTCCCTCTCTCTTAAAAAAATTCTTAAAAAAATAGATTCATTTCCAGTTAGTTTTTGTATATAATGTCAGGTAAAGATGGAGGCTGGATAAAGGAGATTGGCCTGTGACACTGAATGGGTGGAACTGGAGACTACCGTGTTAAGTGAAATAAGCTAGTCCCCAAAGGTCAACAGTAGGATGTTTCCCTGGTATGCAGAAGCTAATTCAAAATAAGGAGGGGGTAAAGAAAAAAGAAGATCAGAGGAGCAGACAGAGGAGAATGAAGGGAGGAGGGATGGGATAGAACAAACTCAGTGGAATGAATCTGACTTAACTTTCCTATGTACATATGTGAATATACCAGCGTGAACCTCACCATCACATACATCCACAATACGTTAACTAAAAAATACTATATGTAAGTAAATAGCATAAGGATCAGTAGAGTAGAGGGAAGGGAATGGGGGAGGGAGGCTGGGAGAGAAAGGGGAAGCACTAGGGCCTGAATTAGAACAAAATATATTCCATGCTTTCATAATTATGTCAAAATGAATCCTATGGTCATGTATAACTAAAAAGAACCAATAAAAATGGTGGAGCCTGCTCTTTCACATATGTTTTAGCACCATAGTTGAAAAGAATATTCTTTCCCCATGGGATTTTCTTGGCACAAGTGTCAAAAATCAATTGGCTATATATTTGTGAATCTATTTCTAAAATCTTCACTGATTTCTGTATTTTTACATTAAAACTACAGGATCATTATTGAAGATTTAGAATGTCTCGAAATCATGTAGGATTGGTTGCTTAGTTTTGATCTTCTCCTTCAAAATCGTGAACTTTTCTTTATCCTTTTCCTTTGATCTGTGCCAGAAAGCACTGATTTCCTTCCTGAGGGATTGTAACAGGTCTTGCTGTTGATTAGGGCTGGTGCCTTCAGGGTATGCTTGCAATAAGGGACCAGGCCTGAGCAGGAGCTGACCCTACCCCATCTCCCTGTTTCACATGACCCTGCATCCCTGTATTCTCCTGTCCCAGGCCTAGGGAGCAGCCCTTCGGGAAGAGTGGAGACCCTAAGAGGGAGAAGGGAGGAAGCATCTGCCCTTTTCTCTTTTGGAGCTTTTGACCAAAAGACAGCTAGCATAGGAGCCCCCTTCCAGATGCAAGGACTCTGCCTGGAGGTCTCAAGCTCTAAACATTTCCCATGTTGGAACAATGGTGAATCACAGTGGGAAAGGGTGGGAGAAGTCCTCATGGCTTTTCTTTGAAATTCTTTCATAGCAGCATGACAAGGATTCCTATAAAAAGAATGTTTTCTGGCAGGCTGTGAAGGAGATGGGCGGGAGGGAGAAGGAGTGTTATTTCAGGCTATCAATGATCTTGCATCTTCAAGAATTACAAAATACTTTACAAAAGTGATGTTGTCAGAGAGTCCTCAATCCTTCCAACCCCCCTGTGAAATGAAATATGTAACTGAATGGTTCAGATGAATGCACTGGGCCTCCCTAGGTTCGCCCCTCTCCTACTGGACAACAGATGATGGGGACATCATTCTCAGTTGCTAGTGGGGTTCTGGTGGGCTCCCAGAGCTTCTGTCCAAGAATAGCCACCATCTGCAGGATTTGGAGTGCTAGTTACCCAGGAGGCTCTTCCTAACAAAACCAAGCATCTTTCAGGAAAGAGTGGCTGAAACCTCTCTAGATAATTCTATTCAGGTAGAAATGGATTTTTTTCTTTAAAAACATCTCTAGTGGGGGCTGGAGCAGTGGCTCAGTAATTACAGTACTGCAATGGCACGCGCGAGGACCCGAGTTCAAACCGCAGCATCACATATATAGTGAAGTGTCAAAGTAATGAGAGCCACATGAAAAACTAAATGAAATTGATTCTGTCTTTCTCTCTCTCTCTTCAAAAAAAAATCTCATATATATATATATTTAAATATATATATTTAAATATATATTTATATATAAATTTATATGTTTATAAATTATTCTTTGAGAAACTATCTTCTTTATAGGAAACAGAATTTTAGGGCAAGAAGG
>PVKS010044710.1:0-14192 GCA_004027875.1 Aplodontia rufa | reverse complement strand
TAAATTTGGAGGGCAATGGGAGCCCTGAAGATTTTTCAATAAAGCAACAATACAATAGATTTGCATTTTATAGGGGTCTCTCCTGTTGCAATGTTGACAATGGATTGGAGAGGTGCTCTTGGAGGCTGGGAAATAAGTTAGATCACTGTAGGCTTCAAAGTAGATGTGATCAAGGTGGAATTAAGGGATCCAATGGAGGGAAGTGGTGGACTTGAGAGCTTTTGAGGAAATAGCATCAATACATACACACAAAAGACCAGAAAGAGGGACAGGGACTGGTGATTGACCTCCTTGAATACTTTCCAAGTCCACCCACTAATACATGTCTGAACCATTTTTTTTTAACCAGTGCCTTGTCAAGAATGAGATCTGGCTTCCTCCTGAACATCTAGGGAGAGCTGTTTTAAGAACTCCCAACCTCCCTAAAAAATCTAATCTACTTACATCCCTCAAACCTCTTTGCAACAGACCTCTGCCTTTTCACCCATTCTTTCAAGCTCTATTTTCCTTCCTTGGTGTTCTGCTCCCCCATCCTCCCTCGAATGATATTGACCAGAAATTCCTAATATTCCCACACTTATTAATTTCCTATTATGGGCAGAGAGGAAAGAAAGATCAAATAGCAATCCCTCAATTTCATCAAAATAGAGAAAAGATCATTAGAGTAGATGAAGGCAAGGAAGAAAGAGGGACGAGAAAAGGGAAGAACAGAGGAATGAATCTGACTGAACTTTTGTATGTCATGCATGGATGTGACACAGTGGCCCAGTGGCACAGTGGATCCTGGCACTGGGTGTATCCACAGGACACTAATTTAAAAAAAAGAAAAAAGAAACTGTAAATGGATTGAAGAGGGGTTGATGGAATGGAGGGAGGGGAGCGGGGAGGGGTAGTGCTGGGACTGAAATGGAACAGATTGTGTTCCATGCTTTTGTGATTATGTCAGGGTGTATCATGGTGTTATATACAACTAAAAAGAATGATATTATAAAACACAAAAATAAGAAAAGAGCAATCTTCCATGACTCCTCAAGCATGTACCATAGCTTCAAGACACAGAGCAGGATGGGAGTGTGTGGGTGCAGCATGGTTAGCATAAATGAAACCATCAGCAAGCCTTTAATGAACTCAGTGTGAGTCTAAACCTTTACTGAATCTTACTGTGCAGGAACCAGAAGAAAGTTGATATAGATTTCTGGATTTTACTGTCTATGACCAATAACAATTGTAAAGACAATCCTTTGTCCTTTAGAAGGTCTTCCTGGCCTGTTTCATCAGCATGGCCTCCTAAATCTATTTTCATTTTCCAGTGTGTAAGCAATAAAAGAATTGCTTTTTAGTGCTAAAGAAATAGACTTCAGTTAAACAAACCTAGAAAAATGGTTGACTGTTTTCTTTAAGTGTAGCTTAATCCTCAGCCTTAATTGATTTCCTGTTTCTGGCATGAGCATTAGGGAGAAGTCGAGAGAAGAGGGGAGAGAGAGGTTGAGGAGAGAGAGCCCTGGGAAGATAATCTTGTTTTGAGGTTTACTCTAGAATGAGCTCAAGGGGAACATTCAACCCTGGCCTCAACATCCTTCTCTTTTCGAAGGAACTTTACCTCAAGAGGCAGAGGAGTATTTCTGGTTCATTTCTGAAAGGAAGGAAAGCTATGTGCGAATTCAGGTCCCTTGGTGAGGAAAGACTGTGGGAACAACAGCAGAGCCTCATGGAGGCTGGCAATCAGGCCAGGGCAGGCATCTGCACATCGAATGGTTTGATGAAACCCTTCCATGTTCCACAGAAATGCAGCTGGGAACAATTTAACACGATTGTTAACCCAGGGGAAACACTGACATCTGACAAAAAACCCCGGAGAGCTGGTTTTGGGGCCCAGGGGCTTCCTGTTTGGGCTAAAGCATACAGAGGCTAAAGGAAGGCAAAGCTGTAAACCAAGCCCTTGGGGTCAAGACAACAGCCTGCAGTGACACGTGGAATTCTTGCTGCCAACCAAGCCGGTTTCCCTGGGAAGCTTGGTGATGAACTTCGTCTTGGCTGCTATGTCAGGGCCAGGATGGCTACAGAAAGGCTTTCTGAACTTTCAGTTGGTTACCTTCTGCCTCTGACACCTAGAAAGACAGAAGTTTCCCATGAAAAAACTGCACCTCTCAGATGATGATCCCGCTGGTCCCCAGCCAGCTGTGACAGAATACGCAAACACTTTACAACAGACCAAGAAGGTAAGCGCTGCTACACGAATTTGTAGCAATAATTTGGGGATGGGGGACATAAGTTGACAAATAAGATGGTATTTTGTAGCAAATTTAGGGGTCTTCTCATAATTTGCTTGTACTTCCATCTTTCTTATAAACCAGAACTATTTCTCTCGGACTCCATCCACATTAAGGAGAAAGTGAAATCTCTTCTCTTCGAGACAAATTCATCCCCATTTCCAGATCATATCTATTTAATTGCTTACACTGTGAACTATAAGTTAATTTGTTTATACAATTATCTCCAATTACATATTCTTGGATCAGAAATATAAAGTTATCCATGCTTTAATCACTTCTTTCTATTTCAAAACCTTCTCCCAAAGCTATATTTTCTTCCACTTTTACCAGGGACTCTTTCCTCCTCCTAGGATTTCCTCAGGGAGAGAAAGAAATTCTCCAAGGCAATCATCTGGTCTGTACTCACTATATGACATCATCACATGAAGCATCATTATGTAGCCTCTTCAGATAGAGTTCATTGGTTGATTTTATGCCCATTTGAATTGTTGTACCATTTAGTCTTTATTTGATTGTTTTGGGAGGTGCACAGTGAGTTATACTGAGTTGGTAGGCAGAGGAAAGTCAGGGAGGTTCAGGGAATACAAGTGTAGAAGGTCAGAGTTTCTGTGTGTGCACGCGCGTGTTTGAGGGGAGGTGATGGGGGAGAGGGAGAGAGAGGGGTGTGGAGGGAGAGAAACAGAAAGGAAATTCTCCAAAGAAATTGGTTCTCTCTAGAAAATTCCAATCTGCTATAGTAGCTAATCATTTCAAGTCATTTAATATATTGCTAAGTTAATGAAGGCAGTCGTTTCCCCTTCCTCGTTGGACAGATAGTGGTGATACTTGTTACAAACCTAGACAACCTTTTTCTCTCTCCATTTCCTAAATAGGACCCAGTCATCTCTGTCTTATATAAAACTCTCACAGTTCAACAGAGCCATGACATTACACTTGTTTAATTACAATGCTTATTTTTACCAACACCCACCACCCTATTAGTGAAGGCACATTTTTAGAAATCTAACAAATAAGCAAATACATCCTTAGATCACAGACACAGCTCTCCTATTTTGTTTTGTACAAAAGGAAAGAACAGTTATCACACCTACACACTTATCTTTTTTTCCATTTTCATCCACTTAAGTGCATTTTCTGGAGAAATGACACATGATTCCCAGTATTTTAAGTTGTAGCTAGCATTTCGTTATTGAGAATTAATGTGGATACCCTCTGAAAAATCTTCTGTAATTAAGTTTAATTTCTCTTTCATGCTTGAAAATGGATCCTTAACTGAGAAAATAAGTAAAAAATTAGTGTTGGGGGGCACATGCAGCCTAGAGAATATCTAGAAGGCTATAATAGTAAACCAGAAGGACTTTGGTTTGGGAAACTGCCTCAGATGGAAGCATTGATTAATTCTTCTGAACATATGAAAGAGGAATAATATTAATTTTACACAAACTTCTCGTAAGTATAGAGGAACAGGAAACATGTCCCAAATTGCTAATGAGGCCAGGATAACCCAGCTAATAAAATCTGACAAGAACTTTCTAAGAAAAGTAAATTATAACTCAACCTATCTCATGAATATAAAAGCAAAAAATTTAAATATATAATTAGCTATCCATTTGGTAAACATAAAACTCCGTCCTTAATTCTCACTAATTCCAAATGTAATTCTAATTATCACTAATTCTAAATGTAAACAGCATTGAAGATAATAAAGCTGTACAAAAAAAGCTAAAACATTTAATGGTCATTTGTTTCATAAACAAGACACCAAAACATTTATCATGACAACAATGAAAAATTAATTTCATTAAATTGATAGGTTCTCCTTATCAAAAGATAGCATTAAGAAAATGAAAGTCATAGAAAGGGAAAGAATTTTTCAACATATATATCAAAAAAGGACTTACACTTAAAATATACTAAAAACAAATGCAGCATGATTAGGAAAAGGCAAATCAGTTTTTAATGGGCAAAAACCTGGAACAGATACTTCCTAAAATAGGTTACTCAATAGTTTTATAGAGAAAGTTCTCAAGATTGATAGCAAATAGAAGACCGTAAATTAAGACCACAACGATACCATGACACATTTGCCAGTACGGTAAAAGGTTTTTTTGTTTTGTTTTTTGGCTTTTGTTCTTTTTAAGATGATGATACTATTATGGTTTGGTCATGAAGTGTCCCCCAAAAGCTCATCTGTGAGACAACACAGGAATTTCAGGTGTGAAATGATTGGATCTTGGGAGTTGTAACCTACTCTGTGGATTGATTCACTAACAGGATTGAGTGGGTGGTAACTGGACAGGTGGAGTTACCTGAAGGAAATAGGTCACTGGGGACATGACTTTGGGGTTTTATATTTTGTCCCTGGTGAATGTAGCTCTCTTTAGCACTCTCTCTCTCTCTCTCTCTCTGCTTCCTGGTTGCCATGTCCTGAGCTGCTTTCCTCTGTCACACCCTTCTACCATGATGTTCTGCCTCACCTTGGGCCCAGAGCTATGGGGTCAGCTGACCATCGACCAAGCCTCTGGAACCATGAACCAAAGTAAACTTACTCTTCCACATTATTCTTGTCAGGTCTTTTGGTCACAGCAAGGCAAAAGCTGACTAAAACAGAGACCAAGAATCAGAGAAGATATGAAGAACCAGAACTCTCATGCAATACTATTCAGCATAACTACTTTGGAAAATTGATTTGTAATATCAAAGTTAAAAATGAAAAATTCCTGTAACCTAACAAATCAAATTCTATTTATCTGCCTCAAACAAATGAATATACTTTTGTACTCTAAACTACTGATCATAATCATTATAGCAGTATTACATATAATGTCCCCCAACTAGAAGTACCTTAAATAACGATCAACAGAAGACTGAAAAAGTTATGACATATTTATTCAAAAGAATGTTTTACAGCAATAATAAAGGATGAACTACTTGTTGATCAACAACAATGATAAGTTCACAGAAATGATGTTGAACTTAAAAAGTTGGCACAAAAGGGTAATTTGACCAGGAGCAGTGGTGCATATTGTAATACTAGTGACTCAGGAGGCTGAGGCAGAAGAATTGCAAGCTTGAGACTAGCTTGGGCAAATTAGCAATACCCTATTCTCAAAATTAAAAAAAAAAACGGACTGAGGAAGTGGCTCTCTGGTTAAAGTACACCTGGGTTCAATACCCATTACTGAGGAGGAGGGCGAACATTTTGTATTCTTCCATTTTATAGAGAAAGGCACAACTCAGCTATAAAGACTGGATTTTCTTTTGGTTGATTTTTTTATGGTGCTGGTGATTGAATCCGGTGCTGGTGATTGAATCCAGGGCTTGTACCTGCTAGGTAGATTCTTTACCACTGAGCTACCCACCCAGCCCTAGGATTTTCTTTTTCAAAAGCTCCCTATGTTAGACAGCTTTTTTGTCACTATGTAAAGAACAAATTAGAGAAGGAAAACCTTCTTTTGAGCTCATGGTTTCATAGGTTCAGTCCATAGTCAGCTGACTCCATTGCTCTGAGCCCAAGTTGAGGCCGAACAACATAATGGAAGAATGTGGTAGAGCAAAGATGTTCGTTTAAGGCAGCTGAGGGTTCAAAAAGCCAGGGATGAAACAATCCCCAAGGGTATGGCTAACCTGCCTACAGTTACTACTCAGTATAGTAGTCCTTTCAAATTATTGATTCATCAAATGGTTTAACCCGCTGATGAGAGTACAACTTCCATAATCTAATCACTTCACCCCTGTACATTCCTGTATTGCCTAATCCATGAATTTTTCAGGGGACACCTCATATCCAAACCATAACACTGCCCAATGATTCTAATGTACATCTAGGTTCTAAGAAACATTCATATAAAAAACACTGAGGCCTGCCAGGAGGTAATCGGGCCAATTTTGTTTACTTGTGTATAATAATAATAACACTGCCTTGGCCACTAGGAGAAAAGATTCCACCAGAACTTCATTATAGGGGTTACATATAGAATCCCAAATCTTAAGTGTTCATTCTGTCCCCAACAAACTCAATATAAATTCTATGGGCTGCTTTCCTTTAAGAGTGAGTAAACATTTTTTCTCTCTTCTTTTGAAAACTTTCTTATATTATTTCTATGTTTAAAAATGGAAATTTCACAAGACTATGCATTTCAAAACATAAAGGAAGTTAAATATATTTCTCATAGATACCATTTTCACATCTCTTCTTGACATTCATTAAACCAAGGTTCTGATATCCCCAGTTTTCATCTTTCATTTTTTAATGATTCAAACTTTCTGTTCATTTTAAAAAATTGTTTAGAGGACTGAGGGTGTAGCTCAATAGTAGAGAACTTGCCTAAGAATATGAGAGACCCTGGCTTCAATCTTTAGCATCACCAAAAAAAAAAAAAAAAATCATTTAGGAAGTGCCTGGAAAGACCTGGAATAAAAGGAGGGTTTCTCTCCCCATCATTCTCTCCCCATTGGAAGATTGAGAAACACAGTGTTCAGTCCATTACAAAATGCTATGTTCATTCACCACCTTGATTCTACATGACAGATAAGAAAGGCAGAAAAGTGCTAACATTTTCTGCTTTTGGTATGAGCAATGTGGAATTCATTCTGATCAATAAAATTCAAATCATCTCCAATATAAACAAAAGAGATGTATTATCCCTTTGCAAGTGTAGTTATTAGCAATTATGAGAAATAGCTCAATATTTGTGTGTGGAAGAATTTGAAGATTCACAACTAAAATTCATGCATGTGAGTATTGGCAACTTTTAAAAACCACGAGAAAGGTAGGGAAGACTAGTAAGAAGAGTAACCAAAACTAATCAGCTTTATTTCAACAAGTCTTATTGGTAGGGAAAACCTATTTTGTAGTCATTGTTGCTTTTCAGAAATTTTTATGTGCTTCTAAGCTACAATTGTTTTTAAAAATTTGCCCTTCCAGAGATTTGTCACCTATACAAAATGATCTGTGGCCTAGAAATACATTTATCTGAATCCTAATTCATTTTCTGTTGGTAGAAGCACTGGCTCTTATAGCTTTTATCTTCAAATATTTCAATGAGTGTAAGCAAGAGACACCCAAAGGCATTTTCTTTTTGGTCACTATTTTCTCATATTGCCCAAATAGGCTGATAAATTACAACTGCTGGTGAATTCCCTTCCACAAGTAAAATATCTAAACTCAGACAGTGCTAGGGGCTCTCTGTGAATCATCTATCACCAGAATTAGAAGATTAGGACCCCTCATTGCTTATTGGGAAGTGAGTCAATGTGAATGCTCCATCTGATCTGCTACATTGTGGGGCCACCACTCCAGTCTCAGGCTGGCATCTCTGGATACGGAAATCAACTCAAGCTAAGGAGGGATAGGGGTACAGGGATGTATCGAGCTTCCACAGGACGTTGAAGCCTCAGCCAGTCTCCCAGGGAGCTAGAGAACACTTGGCTCATTGGAACAATGCCACATTGGTCCTTCATTCCCTGCCACCATCAGTCATGGGATGTTGACTGCCTGAAATGGTACAACTTTGATGGAGTGGGCTGTCGCTGCTGAAGCAAAACCAGAGGGTGCTGAAGACTGGGGCATCAGGTTCTTCCTGAAAGAGGGAAGATTCAGTCCCACTACAGAGATCCGTGAGTCCAAATGCAGATTGGATCAGGTCTGAAAAGGATGCCAATACTCCAAATTGACCCCAGGTTTCACTTCAAAGCCTATAAAGTTCACTTAGGCCTGATCTTAATTTGCAACTCATAGTATGTAGAGCCATAAGTTTCCCTTTTGCTTTGGAAAATAATCCAAAATCTCACTGACCTAAATACTTGGCTCACTGTAAGGTAACTAAGAGGTTTTTTAAAAATGTAGTTTTGAAAGAGTTTCTAGTTCAATTATCAAGAAAGATTACAGATGATGAAGGGATTTTGAGGGAAAATGATGTAGTTATAACTATAAGAGGTTTAATATCAGTAGAGAGAAAAGGATTGTGGAGGGAATTCATAGCATATCATAGAAGTGTTTTTGACCATAGATCTTGCTTTAGATATTCTTTCCTACGCCCTGTAAGGTCTACCCAGATTCCAGGGGTCTATTTACTCATACTTCCCAACGTGGCTGGTAAATTACAACTGCAAGTGAATTTCCTTCCACAAGTATAGCATCCTAATTCATGGCCAGTACCAGGGGCTTTCTGTGATCCACCTACCACTAGAATCAGAGGATTTTCTAAGCCCTATGACCATTTCCAAAAACTTCCTTAGCCTCTTCCTATCTTCATAAATCCAGACAAGAATTCCATAAATCTGTACTTTAAATTCCATCCTTAGCTCTTAAAAACTTACATTACAACCATTACATCTAGTGATTACTTTAAAATTTCCAATGCATTAATCCCTTTCTCTCTTTAGAGACTTTTTTCTTCTGTTTCACCATAAAATTAAGCACCATGTTACCTCTAGACTTGTGCTCCATGAAACTGCCATTAATCAATAGAGAGCCCAAAGAAGAAAATGATTATAGTCCGTTTTCTGTCACTTGTGACAATGTAGCTGAAATAATCAATTTATAAAGAGAAAGTTATTTGGGCTCATAGTTTGAGAGGTTTAATTCCATAGTTGATTGGGCCATTGTTTTTGGGCCAGCACCAAGGCAGTAGCTCATAGTGGAGGTGTGAGGTGGAGGAAGCTACTCACCTTATGACTGCCAGGAGGCAAAAGAGGAAAAAAAGAGGCAGGGACCAGGTATGGTCTCAACATGCCATTCAAAGGCACATCCCCAATGACCTAACTTCCTTCTACTACTAGGCCCCATGCTTTTTTTTTTCTTTTTTCTTTTTTGGTGGTAGTTGGAATTGAACCCAGAAGCACTTTATCATGGATTTATACTTTCAGACATTTTTATTTTTTGAGACAGAGTTTCACTAAGCTGCCTCAAACTTGCAATCCTCCTGCCTCAGCCTTCTGAGTAGCTGGGATTATAGGCATTCACCACCATGCTTGGCTTAGACCCCAATTCATAAAGGTTCCACCATCTCCCAATAACTCCATAGGCTGGAAACAAAAGCTTTAATACACTGGTCTTTTAGGGAAATTTCATATCCAAGCTATAATAATAGTTCATAGGGCAGAATCTCTGTGTGAACTAATTTGAAATCAGCTTCTGTGCATTGGACTTCAGAAGGTAACACCATGTACTTCTGATACTGAGCCAATAAAGGTATTTTCACTAACAGTTTCAACAAGAATACCAAACCATTATTTTTAATCACTTTATCAACTACAAGACAAATTCCTTTGTTTCTCTTATTACCAATAATTGAATCAAATTTATTTCTTAGAATAAAAGCGCAAAATCATTTAGTCTTATAAACTTAGATTTGTATCATACATTAATAGTCCAAATATATGGTTTGATCCTACCAATAATGTAAAAAAGGAATATCAACCTTATTCTAAGAGTTCACATTTCATTCTGGAAAGGTAAGGAGGACTTTTAGGGTCTAAGTCCACCTATGAAAATTAATGATCTCCTTTAGTCATAAAGGTATTCTTGGATTTCTTCCCTTTGTTCAATTAACTTGATTAAAACAATTCAGATGCAGTGTTTCCTCTTATTAAATTCACACCACCCAAAAGCTTCCTCAAACAAAGCAAGGTGAACATTACGTCCTTGGTCAATGGCAGCAATTGACAATACCCAAATTTTCTTCATATTCTTATATTTTTGCCACCTTCTCCTCAACAAGGTGTGAGCTCCTACAGAGGTGGGGGGAAATCTAGTCTTGTTTTATATTACCTTTAGTACCTGGCACAAGTCCACTGGGTAAACAGGCCCTAGGGCCTGGAAAAGTGGGACAATTGAATATAATTTTACAGTTTGGTGGAGTTGAAGCCTGACAGGGCTATTTAATTAGTTCCAGTGAGAAGGCAGAAGAAGGAAGTGGTGTCAATAATGTAGAACTCAGAAAGTAAATGCAGCAAGGGCCAGCATGTGATTCCACTCCTCCTCCACATCACTATCCAATCACCTCCTCCACACTGACAGTCACAGTCCTTCAGGCATCATGGCCCACCTCTGCTCTCCAGCCAAAGCACTCAAGTTGTTAATACTATCGATAGGGAGAAATGGAGAAGTGTCCAAGATACCTGCCTGAAGTCCCACACCTCTCGAGGAAACACCTTAATAGTAGAGAATAAAATCAGACTTCTGAAGCTGCTGAGGGCCTAAGAGTTCTCTAGAATCTGAATACTAAAATTGTTCTATAGAAATGCAGACTCTCTTCCTCCCACTTCTTGTTCTTTTTAGATATAGATGACAATATAATAAACAAAGACATAATTATAAAAGCATAACATACTCTTTTGAAGTATATATACATTGTGGAATGGTTGAATTAGCTAATGAGCATATGCATTATCTCACAGTTTTATAAATGATGTAATTTTAATACATACCTCATAAAACTTTGTATATAGTTGTATAGATGGTAAATAGTTTCAAGTTAAGAACACTGAGCATCCTCTTTCAGCATTTTTCAAGACTACAATATACATCATTTGTATAAAGAAACCATCCTGTGTCACAAATACCTTGAGCTTATTCATTCTAACTCTAGTTTTGTTCCCTTTGGCCAACAACCCCCCAATAGTTCTACTACCACAACACAATTTTCCCAGCTTCTGGTAACTACCATTCTACCCTCTACTTCTATGAAATCAACTTTTTTGGGTTCCATGTATGAGTGAGATCATATAGTATTTACCTTTCAGTGCCTGCCTTGTTTCACTTAACACTTAACATAGTCTTGCAAATGTCAAGATTTCATTAATTTTTATAGCTGAATAGTATTCCATTATGTATATATACTACATTTTCTTTATCCATTCATCCACTAATGAGCACTTAGGTTGAGTACATGCCTTAGTTTTTGTAAATAGTACCATAATAAACATGATACACAGATATCTCCTTGACATGCTGAGTTCATTTGCTTTGGATATATACCCAGTAGCTTATATATAGGTTTGCTGGGTCGTATGGTAGTTCTATTTTTCAATTGTTAAATGAATTTCCATAGTATTTTCTAATTATAGGTATTTTAACATGCAGAGGGGATTTTTAGAAAGCCTTTATATAGCCAAATCTGTTTTTTGCTTACTGAATGTTCTGGTTACCCTACCTTAGAAAATATTCTTTTATCCAGAGATATATTCATTTCTGTTATTGTCTAGTTACTTTCTGTCTTGACTTTTACCTTCAACTGTTTAGCTCATCTGGAATTGACATTGGTATACAGTACAAGATAAGAATATAAAGGAATTTTTTCAAATTATTAAAAGTTGTTTTAGGGGCTGGAGTGGTGGCTCAGTGGTTTCAGTGCTTGCCTGGCAAGCACGAGGACCCGGGTTCAAACCACAGCACCACATACACAACTGAGTGTTGGAGCAACTAAGGCCATATTGAAACAACTAAATAAAGAAACAACTAAATAAAGTTGTTTCTCTCTTCTCTGTCTCTCTCACTGTCCCTCTAAAAAATAAAAAAGAAAAAGTTGTTTTAGTACAACTTAGGGAATAATTTTCTATTCAATTGTGCCAAATACATATATATATTTACATACATACAAAATTCCATATACTCTATTGTCTGTGTGTGTGTGTGTGAGAGAGAGAGAGAGAGAGAATCAACTTTTATTTAGTTTTTCTCATGGCTTTCATTGCTCAGACACTCAGTTGTGTACATGGTGCTGGGGTTTGAACTTGCATACTCACACATGCCAGGCAAGCACTGTAACTGCTGAGCCACTACTCCAGCCCTTAATTATTAGTTTTTAATATTATATTATGGCACTAGGATTTGATGGGTACTGTACTGATTTTTTTGCTAGAATTTCTACTTGCCTAGTACAGAATCAATTTTTATAAATTTTCAAAATATTCGCTAGAAAAGACTGTGTATTCTCTGATTAGAAGATACAGGGATCCATTTATAACCTTTAAATCAGTGCTGTTATGTCATTGGTAAGATCTTCTACATATGTACTAGTTTTATTTGAACTACAGATTCTTGATAGCTGTGTTACATTATCCACCATAATTGTGAACCTATCAAATATGCTGGTTATTTTCTGTTTTTCGCTTTTTGCACTGGAGACTATGTTAAGTACTTAAAAGTTGGTGGTTTATGTTCTCAGTGGACTTTTCTTTCAATTACAATGTCATTCCTCTTGAACCCTATCAATAATTTTGTCTCAAATTCTATCTGTAACATTATTCTGTGTTTCTCCACTCTGTGATTTTTCAACTTCTCTGTATATTTTGTTTGTTTGTTTGTTTAAATTATGTCTATTGAGGTTTGGAGCAGTGGCTCAGCATTACAGCACTTGCCTGGTATATGTGGGTACACAGGTTCAAACCCTAGCACCACGTACACAATGAAGTGTCAGAACAAAAAAAGCCACATGAAAAACTAAATAAAACTGATTCTCTCTTTCTCTCTCTCTCTTACTGTCCTTCTCTCTTTAAAAAAAGTGTCTATCTGAGACAAACCCACAAATCTTTAAACATCTGATCTTTGAAAAAGGGGGTCAAAATATAACATGGAGGAGAGACAGTCTATTCAACAAATGATAAAGAACAAACTGGACAGTCATGTGCAGAAAATTGAAATTAGATCCTTATCTCTCACCTGGCACAAGAATCAATTTCTAAATGGATCAAGGAATTAGGAATTAAACCAGCTACCATACAACTGCTAGAAGAAAAATTAGGACCAACACTCCAGCATATGGGAGTTGGCAACGACTTCCTCAACAAGACTCCTAAAGTGAAAGAATTACAGACAAAAATCAATGATTGGGATGCCATTAAGACAAAAAGTTTTTGTATAGCCAAGGAAATAGTCAAAACAGTCAAGAGACAACCTATAGAATGGGAGAGAATCATGACCTGTGATCCCTCTGACAGGGGACTAATATCCAAAATTTACAAAGAACTCAAAAAACTCAGTAACAAAAACACAAATAATCTAATCAACAAATGGGCCAGAGAGTTAAACAAAAACTTCTCAACAGAGGACATTGAACAAGCCAATGAATACATTAGAAAGTGTTTTAAATTACTGGTAACCAGAGAAATGCCTTAAGATTTCACCTCATTACAGTCAAATTTGCAAAGATGAAGAATACAAACAATAACAAATGCTGGAGGGATTGTGGGGAGATAGGAACACTAGCACACTGTGGTAGAATTGCAGACTGGTCCAACTGCTCTGGAAAGCGATATGGAGATTCCTCAAGAAATTAGGGTTGGATCCACCACATGACCCAGCTATCCATCTTCTGGGTATTTTCCCAGAGGAGTTAAAATCAGCACACTACATCAACACAGCAAAATCCAGGTTCATAGCAGCTCAATTTAAAATAGCTAAATTATGGAACCAACCCAGATGTCCCTCACTGGATGAATAGATCCAAAATACTCTAATATATATATAGTATATATATATATATACTCTATATATATATCCAAAATACTCTAATATATATATAGTATATATATATACTATATATATATATATATATATTGGAGTTCTACTCAGCTATTAGAAACAACAATATTGCTATCTTTAGGTAAATGGATGGCAATGGAAGAAATCATTCTGAGCAAAGTTAGCCAAACCCAGAGTCATTTGTGGAGGCTGGACCTAAACCCAGGCTTGGGAGTAAGGTAGACAAAGTCATGTATTAGATCCATAGAACAATAATGCAAAATGTTAGTATTTATGAGATACAGTTGCAAGATACTTCATAGGATATTTGAACAAGCTATGTTGCATACCTGTAGAAAACATAAATGTTTAATCCTATTGTCAAATATTTTGAAGAATAACAAGGGATGATAGAAAGGGAGGAGAAGGGGAAATGTTGGAACTGAGATAAA
>PVKS010044709.1:0-14183 GCA_004027875.1 Aplodontia rufa | reverse complement strand
AGATGGGGGAACCATTCCAGAAGCCGATGTTATTCCTACACTAGATACCCATTTAACACATGAGTTCTTCTGGGGGAAACTGCAATAGATGAAACCCATAGTAGCTTATCTATGTGTTAGCATTACCCCTGGTTATCAAAGTTTATACACATTGATTGCTACAGTTTTGACAATGTTTCCCCCTCATCTGTATCCTGTACCGCAATATACTTCTAATAAATGTGGAGGAAAAAAAAGAAAAGAAAAACATAGGAAAATATGAAGTGGAGTTCTGTTCTGAGCAGGAGATTGACTGAAGAACTGATCTGACTCAAGTTAAGGCATGAATCTGAATACAGGAAGTGGACTTGGGAAGGACTTTGGGCACCCAAGATGAAGACCAGAAAAAAACACTTGAAATATTAAGAGACCAATAGTATTTAATCATCTAACTTCTCAATCTCAGGAAACATTTTTAGCAACTACCCTTCCTCTTTTCTCTAATTGGGTATCGAATTAATGAACTATTAACTGCAGTACATTTGCCTAAAACAGGAACTTAAGTTGAGAAACATTCATAAGTTTAGTCTACACTAACCACACATGAAGTTTCATTTTCAGTCATGTTAGCTTGAAGCATGTTTTACAGCTCTTTGTGTCTCTTTTTCTTTTTCTTTTCTTTAGGGTTTATTTATTTATTTTTAGAGTAATTTTTAAACGGATTATGAAAAAAATCACCATCCACTAGAATCCATATTACTCATGGACAACTGAAGATGTTCTCAACGGAAATGATTTGCAAAAAAAAAAAAAAGTACACAGTCCTCCAAAATTGAGGACTTAGTAAAAATTACAAAAAACATATCCATCCTTGGAAAATGCTCCTTGTGGGAATTAGATGGCTGAGCCAGAAAAACCCAGTTAAAAGAATTCTGTGCAACCAACCAGCATCTGACGGGTCTATTAAATTGCCATCAAGAGAAGACAACGTGAGGTTCAAGTAGAGAAGTTATTTCTGTGCACTCCATGCTAGGTGGATCCTCTCACATCTTGACACTGTCAACTGAATGCAGCAGGCCAAGTTTCATGACAGAAAAAAGACTGCAGGAAGCTCGACCAGAGCACACACTTCAAAGTGCAAGGGTTTCCACTATGGGGCTGTCGATGCAGATATCATCCCTAATAGGGTTATATTCTGTGGCTGTTCAGTTTTGAAACTCCTACTCGCTAATCTGAAGATGAATCATAGCCTGCTTCAGATCCTTCACCCATTTTGAGGACTTCCTTTAACCTACTCAAATTATTTGTCAAATCAATGTGAATTACCAATTACTTATTCATGCATTGTCTGTGATGTGCCAAGAATTGTGCTGAGGATGCATGATGAAAATTAACCAGAAGACAATATGCCCCAAATAATTTTCAGTGCTCCATCATCTACTTTAATCGATTATTCAGAAGAACATTTAATGCATGACAAGCCTTGCTATGTAAAGTGTAAATAAAATAAAAAACATTTTGTTTCTCACAGATTCTTTACCTGAGGTTTGGATAAGAAAAAAATGTGCGGCTGATATCACAAACAATATTCATAGAACCTCTTCATACTTCTGGAGAAAACATCACCCTGTTGCAGTTTAACGAGGAACGAGATGGAGAATAAATGTCCCTTCTTCAAGAGCTTCTCTACCTACCTTGGAAGTTGCATTGCATTCAGGTTTGCTGTATTTAACTTCTATTACCTATTTTTAAATACCTTTGCAAAATGTTCACAGAGGTCTCGTATTCTTTTAAAAGAATTGAGGTACAGAAAGTACAGGATCTGTTTGGCCTTGGAAGAAATATCCACGCTCAGATAAAAGAACAAACCTTTGACAGGACTTATCGCATTAGGTGTGATTAGAGAGCAATCAACGATTCCCTCCCTCACACTAGCATCAACCCCAGCACAATCACTTGAGGCTAAAAGATTCTCTAGTTTCTGACTGTTTGGTCCACAGTTTGACTAACGGGTCCCGCATCTTGAAACAGCATATGGGACTTTTTTGATCAGAAACATTAACAGCTTCCTCCCTTGGACAGAAATGTGGAAGACAGACAAAAGCAAATAGAGCAAGATTAACATTTATAAATACAAGTCTTAAGAAAATGTAGCTTTCTTTTCATTTTCTATTGCTTTGTAAGCATATTCTTGGGGGCTGGAGCGGTGGTTTGGGTGTTACAGCGCTTGCCCCACAGGGGTGAATACACGGGTTCAAACCCCAGCACCACGTACACAACTAAGTGTCAGAGCAATGAAAGCCATGTGGAAAACTCAATAAAAATTAATTCTCTCTCTCTCTCTCTCTCTCTCTCTTACTATCCTTCTCTCTTTTAAAAAAAAAAGCATATTCTTATTTATTTCACATCCAAAATCTGTCTTAACCTATCGCAGACACTGAGTTTATGCTGATGTTCAAAATGCTCTGTACACCAAGGAACTGTTGACGTCATATTTGTTTTTGTGATAGACACAGTCTTCAGTGGGCTGAAGCACTACGTGCTGTTTAAATCGGTCGCTAAGAATTTGGTTTTGGAGGTTTCCTGTTTGTTTGTTTTGATTTTTGGGTTTGAGCTTTTGCTTTATTTTTTAGTCTATAAAGTGGGCCTCAGCTTCTTGACAAAAGAGAAGATGGAATTGTTGATGCTGAAAAACAGCACCTGTGCGCACCTCCCTAGAAGTCTGAAGGAGGAGGTAAAGGAAGAATAGGTTAGAAGCAGGGATGCATGGGCCAGCAGGCTGGCTTTGCAGATGATTGCTGTAAAAATGACCCCTTCCCCATGGGCTAGCCTGAGGCATTGCAGGGCTAAAAGGGGTGATAATGCAAGCTTGCAGGGCTGGGGCTCAGGATACCACCAAGGCAGCTGAGGGTTTGCTAGCAGTTAGATTTCTAGCAGAGCTTCTCAAACTTTAGCTAATGCTGCTGCACACTAGAGCACAGATTGCAAGGCCCCGTTCGCAAAGCTCTGATTCAGTAGGTATGGAGCCAAGGCCTCCGGGGTTCCTAACTAGTATCCAAGCGGTGCTGCTCTTTCCAACAAGACCACTAAAAAAAGAGTGAAATAAAACAGCAGCCAGGTAAGAAACGTAAACCTGAGAAGCTAAGCAGTGGAGAGTGGTGGAACCTAGCGGGTAAAGAAGTGGACCCTGCCTGAAGAATTCAAGTTGAAAAGATAACAACCCCTACCACAATAATAATAGTAATCATAAATAGTAATAAATATACAATCATAGCAATATAATAAAATAATAATATGTTGTAATAATAACAGCGGTTCTCGCCAAAATTAAAGGATATGAGCCTGGACCTATCCTGTCTGCTCCTTGAACCTGAAGATTTTTAGAGTCTGTGTCTATCCTACTGAGATTCTCTATACTCTGAAACAAACTGGATTATAACTTTATTGAATTTCATTCCTGTATTTCAATAGCCTGAAACTGTGGTTCATAGAGAAAATCAGAATATGCTACAGGAAAATTACGGTGAAGAACTTCAAGGAAAAAGAAATGTTAATAATGATTATACCTACCTAGGGTCTGAGGGGTGGGTGAGCGCCACCTTGGAAGTCCAGAAGCAACTGAAGGTCGTGGGCAGCTTGCAGTGCGTATCTGAGGGAAGGAGGCGACACCTACTGCAGGCCACGGATGTGATGGCTCTTCTGGACCTTTGGGTGCTTTTCTCCTCTGTCCCCACAACCCGTTTTGTAAGATAGCACCATTAAGGCATTTTACACAGAGAGGAGGATTGAGACCTGGGAAGATCAGTCACTTTCCCCGCATCCCAGTCTGGTGAATGTGGGCCTGGGGACCAAAGGGAGGCCACATGGTCCTGGTGACCATTTCGGTTTCTGGTCTATTACTGGCTTCCCTTCAGCTGGAAAACTGAGAACGATGTTGCTGAAACTAAGCCCCTCCCCAATTCCATATTTCTATCTGAAAAAGGAAAATTAGCAAATCCCCCTTTTCTTCATAGTCAGCTAACAGGATCATCATGAATCTAGAACTCAAACTGCACTGAACTTTTCCTGGAAAGGTCTGTGGAAAGTGGGGTGAAATGCAGGGGGACTTCGGGTACCGACAGCTCTAGCTTCGAATGCAGGTTTCATTGGCTCCTGTCATTCCCCTAGCCCAGGTAACACACCAGGGTGAGGTAAATCGTGTCTAAAGGGCCTAGTGACAACTTTACATTGAATGACATAGTGAAATACTCATACATAATTCCTGCAGTGAAATACTCATGCATAATTGCTGCCACGTTACAGATGTTATTTCCTTCTGCCTTTTTCGAAGTTGATGTTATGAGCAGAAACACTCAGAAGCTGTTTTCTCGGGGTTGGGGTTTAGCTCAGTGGCAGAGCACTTGCTTACATTTTCAGGGTCCTCAGCCCTGAAAAAAAAAAGAAGAAACTGTTTTCTCTGCTGCTTAACTGCTCCTTTTGGTTTTCTGAGCAGCCCCTTATCTTGACTCTTGTACTCTAGTTTCCTGTTCCACTGGTCTCTTCGGCTTTGCAATGCTTCTAATCTTCTACTGAGGGAAAATGTCTTTTGTCTCATTATCGCTGTATAAAATGCATGTGAGCTGATGATCCCAGCCTTCTCTGAGGACAGAAGCCACGAGTGGAGAGTTCCAGCACCCTGATATTGCACATGCACCATCGTAATCCTCACTTCAGATTTTTTAAATGTCTGGTTTAACGTTTCCTGGTAATAAGAATGAATATTATGGGAAATAATAATAAATACTACAGACACTTATTTTAAAAAGGAAAAATATGTCCTCCCAAATCCTGTAAGCCATAAAAAATGTATACAGTATCTTTAAAGTATTTTTACAGGCTTGTTATAACTTTGTGCATGTGTGTGTGCACATATTCATGCATACACACACACACACACTCACACATGGGTTCATAATTGGGTTCTAAACATTTGCTTCACTTTTTCCTCTATCATTAGCAAGCAATCTTAAAACGTTTCTGGTAGTTGCACACTATTTCATCATATAGCTCTCCGGACTTTTTTATTTTGGTTTCCCCTGGAGAAAAAGCCTTAGTGCAATTATCCATTTAAATTGCCATCACTTGCAAAATAGACTAATGAGAAAAGACTCAGTTATTAGACTCGCCTAGGCCCACGATTCTTCACCTCAGGACTCGGAGAAAGCGCTGCATCCGTGCAGCTGTGGTTTAGCAACAGAAGAGTTACTTAAAATAGCAAAAGTGCACCACCGCCCCGTGCTCAGAGCAGTTTTACCAACACACTTGGTTTTGTTATTATGAAAATGTTCGCTCTGTGCCACTTCTGTTACTGTAGGAGAGGCAATCACTCACTGAACACTTCTCAAGGCAAATGAAAACAAAGACTTTTACTCTTTATGACCCTATGATAACAAAATATATTTTTCAAAAATGGAAATACTGATCTAAAACAAACCGTGTATGGCCAATTGACCAAGATTCATGTAGTCACTGAAGGGATAGTCTCTGAAGGAAGGAAGTTACGATTTTAAATAGCAATTGATTTTTTGTTCATTTTCAAATTCCTCCAGGGATTCTTTATTCACAACTGCTCCAAGAATCTAAGCCGGGTGCCATGGTGCACATCTGTAATGCCAGCAGCTTGGGAGGCTGAGAAGCCCACATTCAAAGCCAGCCTCAGCAATTTAGTGAGACCCTAAGCAACTTAGTGAGACCCTGTCTCAAAATAAAAAGTTAAAAAAGGCTGGGGATGTGGCTCAGTGGTTAAGCACCCCTGGGTTCAATCCCTGGTAACCCACCCCCTAAATGAAAGAATCCATGACATTTTATATGTCAGTGACCCTCTGTTTTCTAATCTGCAAAATGGAGGCCGTTGAAATGGATAATTTGTAGGTCCATGTAATCCCTAAAAATTCTACATTTCTATTTTCGAAAAGATGACTTTCTTTGGTTTCTAAAATCAAAACATAATAAAGTCGTATGAGGGCCCTCGTGTTTGAGAATGAGAAAGAATATGTTTAAAAGCTTTACTGATTTTCTAGACATACTCTTACACATCCATCAGTTATATTAAAACTTCAGATATCTAACAGTCACAAAAAGTATCATGATTAACTATGATTGCTGATCATAAGAAATAATTATAGTTCCAAAACCTGATGAGTTAAAAAAATGTTATCAGGGCATTATTAGTTTGAATAATATAGCCATTTCAGTAAGACTACAATGAATGAACATATCCTTTTATTTTGTATAATCACATGGGAAATGGTTCATTATGCAGAATTTTAGTAGTTTAAAATACTTGTTAGGGGCTGGAGCGCTGGCCCAGCAGTTACGGCATTTGCCTGGCATGCACGAGTACGCAAGTACAAACCCCAGCACCAGGTACACAATAAAGTCTCAGAGCAATGAAGGCCACATGAGAAAAAAAAAAAAAAAAACTAAGATAAACTTGATTCTGTCCCTCTCTCTTTAAAATAAATAAATAAAATATTTGTTAGCACAGAAATGGTTTTGGTGCTTCCGTGGAAGTACACCTTTAGAATGTGTTTTGAGCAGCACGTTAGCTGTTACAGTTATCATAAGTTACAGCCTACATAGTTGCTAGCCGCACCCCTTTGGTATCTTTTGTACTCCTTCACCTAACTCATTTTTGCATTGTTTGTTTCCATCTAAATAATGCCAATCTGTTTGCTCAGAGCATGGAAGCAGGTCGTCAGGGCTTCCCCTGGGATCCTGTAGGTGAAGAATGCATCATTTTTTTATGTCCTCGGTGTGTGTACACAGCTGGGGACCTGGAGCTTTGGCAGTCATGGGAGATCTCCACCTCCAATACAGCTACAACCATTATTCTACCTACCCCACTCCTGATAGATTGCTCAGACCTTCTTAAGAAATAACTAGAAACACGATTGAGGCCCGGTTCTTCCCTGGCTCTGCCCACAGAGTCCTGACATGAGTCAGCCAGACATCTTGGTAGTGTAGCTGCCAAGTCCCCTAACAGAACACTTCCCTCCCCACTTCTAGGAGGTTTGCTCTGTCCCTGTTAATGTTCACTTCTGTCATCCTAAGAAACTTAAAATTCCTGGCATTTTGGCGAAGTGAACAGATTTCATTTTTTGGCTTTTACATGGTTTAAAACAAACAGAAAGTGTTAGCTGCTTTAACTTTCATTTCACACCAGTATTTCCTGCACCTTTTCAAAAGCACTGTTTTCTGAAGTTTTTAAAGAGACCACCTGATTTTAGAATTAAAAATAAAGAAATGAGAGGACAGCCTGATTGTTTTACTAAATTTGTGGCAAAGAATCAAAATATGTAAATGGCCAGCCCTCAAAGCATGCAATTAAAATATAAGCTGTTCAACGTTAACTTTATTGTTGCCAACCTCACAAACGCCTTTTCCCCAAGCTGGGCCTTGCAGAAAGCCGTAAAAGAGAAGGAATATAATTTTGTTTCCTGGCACTTACTGAAAAGCTAAAATTGAATAGCAACAGAAATCATATTGGCCAGCTCGAAGCAAGGAGTTGTGAAACAGCGTCTCAGAAGATCGTGAGTTATGGTAAAAATGTTGTAGTGACTATCCTATTGACTCTTGTCTTATAAGAGTCAAAACCTTCCCTCAACCAAAAGTGACTTAAAGCAATAGGCTGCATTTAAGAAGCTAATCAGCTTAGACCTAAAAATAATTTACAAAAGATATTATAAACAGTGATATGGAGCATTTTTAAATTTATCTTTCATTTATACATGATAGTCCGTATTTCACTTCCTGGCAAGAATTAGGATTCTTGCAATGTTTTTCAAGTTTAGTAATAGTAGTTTTGTAATAATTAGGTTCTTTTTCCAGTTCATGGCCTGGAAGGATAATAAAGCTTGCTATTTATTTCATAAATTCCAAAATCTTTAAATCAAATTTGAGTGAATGAAAGTTAGCAAAACACATCTATAAAAAGATATGACTTGAATCCGACAGTGAATTATTGCTGTTTGAGAAATTGACTCATAGTCGATGGCTTGAGTAGTTTAACCCTTGGACATGCAAGCATGTGTGTATACATAAGACACATGTTTTCAAAATTCATAAAGTTTAAATTACAGATGCATACACAGAATTGTGAGGCCAATGGGGAAAATTTGGATAAAATGTCCCTTAACCAGAAATCTAAAAATTAATGGCAGCTGTGGGAGTTGTGCTGTTGTAATACTGATCACTTGGGTTCACCTTTAAAAATGACTCCTGGAGCTGGAGCGGTGGCTCAGAGGTTTCGGTGTTTGCCTGGCAAGCACGAGGACCCGGGTTCAAACCCCAGCACCACATGCACAACTGAGTGTTGGAGCAACTAAGGCCATGTGAAAAACTAAATAAAGTTGTTAAAAAAATAAAAATGACTCCCTTGGTAGACTTCTGCTTTGTGTCATGACACAGTTACTGGTTCCAGTGCAACTGTGAATGCCCTGTGGACTTATGCTTTATTTCTCTCCTAATTATAAATTTCAATCAACGTAATAGCCAAGGCAACATAACAGGAACATAAATTGATTTATTTCACTGTATTTAAAAAAGGAAAACTAAGCTTTTCCTGACTTTTTTTTTCTGAAATTACTTCCTTATTCTGTTGGAAAAACAAAGTTGTCCTAAATTTAAATCAAACATGAAACCCTTTGTCAAGATATGCATGCAACTTTTTCTGTCTTTGGGGCTTTGTTCCTCATAAGAACAATTTCAGTGGTTCAGGCTCTAGTTCTAAAATAGGTTCAGTGGAACTGGATTTTTAAGGAACCCAAATACTGATTTTCTGTCTTAAATGGCTTTATCAATGTGTCTGTTCTCCCTGCTCCGCTACCCTTGCTCACATACCTTTCAACGCACAGGCCAGCTAACCCACAATCACATCCTTCCCAGGCTGCCCAAGGGTTGTTCCTGGCCAGGGCAATGCAATGTTAGAGAAAGGAGTCCCTGGGATGTTGCTAATGGAAGCCATGCAGTCTTAAGAATCAGCTGGCTGCGTCTGCGTGTGGAGCAGCCACCACGTGCTTGCAGGGGAGGTCTAGGCCGTGGGTGCATTTGCATGCAGCATGTGGGAATGCAGTTGCTATAGAATCACAGCAGCAAACCGTGGCCCTTCTGACCTAGAAGTGAACACAGACTCCCTCCTTCCCCATTTTGAAGGTTTGGCTAACCAAAGTCAAGGACAGAAAGCTCTTAGGGGAAGTAGGATTTTGTTGGTCTGAGGACTTCTCTACATTTCTCTTTTGCTGGCCTTCAAGCTCCAGGCTGGGTGTTTGCAGGTGACTTTGAACATCTGGAAGGCAAGAGCTCTTGCGCTCAGTGCTGTATTAACCTCTGTCATTAGAAATTCTGTCCATCTCAGTTGCCCATGAATTTATTTTTTTTTCTTTTCTTAGTGTATTGCCCATTTTATTTCCCAACTTAATTCACTGCTTCAGATTTTTATGATGAAGGCCATTCATTCTTATCTATTACCAATGGATCTGATTCTTAAAAGAATGTGGAATAAAATATAGGAAGAAACTAGAGGGGCTGTTTTAAATACCACCCAAGAGAATTATTGATGGTATACCTCGCTGGTAAAAATCTCTGTGCTCAAGTATTCAAGGAACGTCACATTCTTTGGCTACCATGATTTCAAGTCTACATCTGACCCTGAGAACCCTTCCCTTTGGGGTGACAGGAAATTCAGCACCAGGCAACCTCGGGCCTCCTTCCCCTCACTGGTAGGAGTTCTCTTAGAGGACACAAACCAAACAGTCCAGAAGCAGTAAGGAGGTGCCTGTGGAGAGTTTGCCCTCTGCTTTGTAGGACCATCTGATTATTGATCCTGCATTGACAGCTGGTCTGTATTTCAACAGACGCCACAAATATGTTTGTGTGTGTGTGTGTGTGTGAGTGTGTGTGTGTGTGTGTGAATTATCCCAAATTGCAAATGTTTATCTAAAGGATGCAGTTTAAAGAGAATATAACTTGGAGCCAAATGACATAGGGCACGGGCCATCTGCTGTCTCTGCTGTCTGTCCCCCGTGAAGGCAAGGGGTTAGCTTGGCTGTTCATTAACCTTGCAGGATGGAGGGGCTCAGGGGAGCTGCTCACTTAGACAGACTCCCCTCTAGCATTCGATGATCACCATTTATTAGGGAGCAGTTTGTACTTCAGGATTTTTTTGTTGTGGTGGTTGCTAAGGGTTGTGTACACAAATGTAGCAATAGTAAATTAATTATTGCGAATAATAGGCATTGCAAGAGGTGAAATTAGAGGAAAAATTTGGTTATTTGCAAAGATTCCACAGCTCCATTAAAATGGGGACTGTGTTTGTAAAAAGAGCTGCTATACCCTGGATCCCCAATATATGACAGGCTTCAAAAGTCCAGGAAAGAGCTGGTAAATGAAGTCCCTATCTGAACACAGAGGATGGGAAGAAAGGAAAACAGAGATCCAAGAGAGGTTGTGGAGCAAAATGGGTAGACTGTGGTAGCACATATCTACACACAGCCACTGAGGGATGGCGAGTACACACAGATTCCTAAGTTTCAAGGACCGTGTAGTTAAGAGGACGGATTTTCCCTTCATGAGAATTTTGATAGAGGAAGTTTTTACAGGATCTATAATCTGTTCCATTTTGTACAAGGACGTTCTTAGGCATCTTAGAATTCTCCACTGGCTTTCCAACTTGACTTGGCCAGCTTTTAACCCCTTCTGTATGGTCTAAAAAGTCCTTTAACATCAAACTCTCCAGTTCTGATTCCATGCACCGAGTACTCTGTGTGCTACTTCTCTCTCAGATACACTGAATGGTTATTTCTAAAACATGCCAGGCAAATGATGCAAGCATACTGACCGTGTCTGCAATGCCCACCTTCCCGTTCTGTGCCTGGCAAACCCGGGTCCCGTAGGCAGGGACGCTAAAGACACTGCCCTGGAAAGCTTCTCCCAGTCTCCAGGGCAGGGCTGGTCGCTCTTCTTCTCTGCTATTGTTAACTTACCTTTATGTTAGATAATAATTTGGGGTGCTTGGGCTGGAGCACTGGCTCAGCAGTGGCCGTGCTTTTCTGGCGTGCACGAGGACGCAAGTTTGAACCCCAGCACCACGTACACAATGAAGTCTCAGAGAAACAATAGCCACATGAAAAATTAAATAAAATTCTCTCTTTCTCTCTCTCTCTCTCTCACTGTCCCTCTATCTCTTTAAAAAAAAACAATGATTTGGGGTAATTAAAACATCCTAGATTTCTTCCAACATGTAGTATAAGATTTTCACACGTGATAAAATAATTCACAGTTCACCAAATTTAGTAGTTTCCTAAATTTTCCGGAGTATGGAGTGTATGAGGTACCACGTTGTGGTGCTGAAATGGGTCAGAAGCTATTTCCCTCTTTAAGAAGTCTAAGGTTTTGAATTATTTTTATTGTAGTATGTTATGCAAATAACATTGAATATAATCAGATAATTTGGTGATATTCAAAAATAGATTATTTTGAACTTTAATCTTATTTTAAAGAAATAACATATTTAGACAGCCCAAACAAAGAATACTAAAAAATGTTATGGTGTTTAGAACTTTTAAAATGAAACTGGGTGATTTATCAATTCTTACATGAAAGACTTGAATCTGAAATACTTAGTTTTGATTGTAAATATTTAGGCTTTGAGAATATTTGCAAAACAGGTTTTCCGGTTACATTTACAATTGTTACTATTTTACAAATTAAATAATCAGAAATTTGTTTCTTTGGGTTAGAGTATACCTCCATCTTAAGCAAAACTTCTGAAGGTTTTTGTGTTTGTTTGATTATCTGAAGATTTAATATATTTTCAGTTTCTTAAATATTATAAGTTAAAAAATAAAGTCACTGAACCATCAAATAAACAAAGAAAACACGAGTTTCAAATGTAATCCTTTCTTGTGGTGAGTGTGGAAAGCAGTCCTTGGCTTGTCTTATAATTTTCCTATTGGGCACAAGCTGGAAAGTGTTTCATGATTACACAAGGACAAAACCACTCGTTAACTCTTCTGCCCTTTGGGGACACACCGGTGTATGGGTGCCAAGTCACAGAAGCCGCCAGCAGGTGTGGTCAAGGACAATGGTGAAGGAACGGGAAGGTGGTCGGGGAGCACTCTGTGAACGGGGTCACTATAAACTAGACCCATCGTGTTTATAAACTCTGTTGCATGAAGAAATGTTTCCCCACATATTAAAAGGAAATTGCTAAATTAAAAATGTTAGGGCTTCACTTCCTCTGATTATGTCACCACGGAAGCTCCTCCAGCGCCAGTCTCACTGTTAAGTTGGTGTGACGCCTCCACTAGGGCCAGTTTACATGAGCCCCAGGTGGCCCATTTCCAATTCCTACCCTTACCCTACCTGGGTCCTTTGAAAAGAACTTGAGGTTATTTATGGCCATTGAATAGGGTTTTTATTTTATTTTTTTTAGTTCAGGATTTATTTCAGGAAAAATGAAAAGGCTGTACTGTCTTTACTACTTTATATGAACCTTATTGAAAATTGAAATGCTTCTTGTGAACATGAAATAAAGCCATGGAGAGCTAGATTCCAATGAGTGACAGTTGGTTTGGCCAAAGGGAAACTGAGGCCACAGAAGTACAGGGAGCACTGTAGTGTTAAAAACAGCATGGTGCTGGCATCAAAATCAGAATGAAGACCAGTGGAACAGAACGGAAGACTCTGAGACAAAGCCCCAATTCCTCAAACATCTGATCTGTGACAAAGGGGGTCAAAATATAACACGGAGGAGAGAGAGTCTATTCAACAAATGGTGCTGGACAAACTGGACAGCCACTTGCAGAAAATTGAAATTAGATCCTTATCTCTCACCGTGCACAAAATTCAATTCTAAATGGACCAATGAATTAGGAATTAAGCCAGCTACCATACATCTGCTAGAAGAAAAATTAGGACCAACACTCCAGCATATGGGAATTGGTAATGACTTCCTAAGCAAGGATCCTAAAGTAAAAGAAATATAGTCTAAAATCAATGAGTGGGATGCCATTAAACTAAAAAAATTTCTGTATAGCCAAGGAAATAGTCAAAACAGTCAAGAGACAACCTACAGAACGGGAGAGAGTCATGACCTGTGATCCATCTGACAGGGGACTAATATCCAAAATTTACATTGAACTTTAAAAACTCAATAACAAAAACACAAACAATCCAATCACTAAATGGGCCAGAGAGCTAAACAGAAACTTCTCAACAGAGGACACTGAGCAAGCTAATGAATACACGCAAAAGTGTTCTAAATCACTGGCAATCAGAGAAATGCAAATCAAAACTACCTTAAGATTTCACCTCACTCCAGTCAGACTGGCAAAGATGAAGAATACAAATAATAACAAATGCTGGAGGGGTTGTGGAGAGATAGGAACACTAGCACACTGTTGGTAGAATTGCAGACTGCTACAGCCACTGTGGAAAGCAGTGTGGAGACTCTCAAAAAATTAGGGATGGATCCACCATACGATCCAGCTATCCCTCTTCTGGATATTTTCCCAGAGGAGTTAGAATCAGCACATTACAGCAACACAACAAAATCCATGTTCATAGCAGCTCAATTTACAATAGGTAAATTATGGAACCAACCCAGATGCCCCTTACTAGATGAATGGATCCAAAAACTCTGGTTTGTGTATGTATGTATGTGTATATATATATATATATATATATATATATATATACACACACACACACAATGGAGTTCTTCTCAGCTGTTAGAAACAATGATATTGCATCTATTGAAGGTAAATGGATATCATTGGAAGAAGCTGTGTTGAGCGAAGTTAGTCAAACACAAGAGAGTCAAGGACCGAATGGTGTCCCTCATTTGTGGAGGCTGGACCTAAACCCAGGCTCAGGAGTAAAGTAGACAAAATCATGTTTTAGATTCATAGAACAAAAATGCAAAATGTTAATATTTATGAGATACAGTTGCAAGATGCTTCATAAGATATTTGAACAAGCTATGCTGCATACCTGTACAAAAATGTAAGTGTTTAATCCCATTGTCAAATATTTTGAAGAATAACAAGGGATGATAGGAAGGAAGGAGAAGGGGAAATGTTGGAACTGAGATAAAGCAAGGTACATTCCAAGCAGCTGTAAATGTCACTGTATATACTATATATATATATATATATATATATATA
>PVKS010044708.1:0-14182 GCA_004027875.1 Aplodontia rufa | reverse complement strand
CTCAATTTACTATAGCTAGATTATGGAACCAACCCAGATGCCCCTCACTTGATGAGTGGATACAAAAGCTTTGGTTCATATATACTATGGAATACTACTCGGCCATCAGAGAGGACGATACTATAGCCTTCGAAATCAAATGGATGGAGATGGACAGAATTATGCTTAGTGAAGTCTCCCAAGCTCAGAGACTAAAGGGCCAAATGGTTTCTCTCATCTGTTGATACTAGAATTTATGTTGAAGCAGTAGGACAGACGGCTGACCTAACAAAACCTCAAATTGAATGGCTCTCAGTGCAAAAGGGGGAAAGCTCCCTAGGATACTTGGAGGTTTAGGGAAGGGGATGGGGAGGGGGGAGGGTATATGAAGAACTCATTGGAGTCTGGTGATTGGGAAGATGGGGGAACCATCCCAGAAGCCGATGTCATTCCTCTACTAGATACCCATTTAACACTTGAGTTCTTCTGGGGGAAACTGCAACAGATGAATCCCATAGTAGTTTATCTATGCATTGGCATTACCCCTGGATAACAAAGTTTATACACATTGATTGCTACTGTTTTGACAATGTTTCCCCCTCATCCATATCCTGTATCACTATATACTTCTAATAAACTTTAAAAAAATAAATTAACTATTACCATCTTTCATCAGAAGTTTCATGGTGTTACTTTATGGGATATGTGCCAATTTAACTTGTAATTAAGGATATACACACAGATAGATAGATATAGATCTATCTATATATACAGAAATAAGTTTGTACACATGAGTTAAACTGAATGACAGATAAGATAATGATTTACTCTTCGCAGGAAAACACACACACTTCCTTTCAACTAAATGTCATGCAGAATTCCTCGCTGAGGTCCTCACACCACATTTTCTTCCCTGGGCCCCCTCATGTTTTCTGATGGGATGGAAATGATGTACCCATATACATAAGTATATATATATATATATATATGTACATATGTGTGTGTATACAAAAAGTACCACTATCAGGTGTGTATGAGAGTATATATATATATACACATATATATATATATATTTTTTCACACACAGACATATATATATATATGATGGATGGTAGTGAACATATTATACGAATACCCCACGTGCATACCGTCCCTGACTAGACCAACTTGGGGGCCACTAGTCATCATGGATATTGAAATGTAGCTTGACTAAATTGGGATGTGTCGTAAAAAACAAAATTTACACTGGATTTTTTAAGACAAGAAGACCCGGAGACTACCTTATTAACAGTGTTTTATGTTAATGATGTTTTAAAATGTTAATTTTGTATAAAATTGCTTTTTGGCAATGTGACTATTAGAAAGTTAAAACTAACATGTGTAGCTCAATTTATCTTTTCACTCCTAGAGCTGCTCTTAACACACAGATATACCTCTCTCCGGGCTTTACAACAAGTTGCTGGGTTGGACTATGGTAGTAACAAACCAAGTAGGTGATAATAAGAACATAGAGACACCAGTGGGAATGCATGTGTCCACTAAAAATTACTTCTTTCAGGGACCCTCTTGCAAAACCTGCCCCCAAAAGATGAAACAAAACTCTCACTAATGTGAACTGGCCAATGTAGGAGTATAGGATTCCTATAATTCTCTGACAATAAATCTCCACCTTTTTATACATAAAAGAACATTATGGCATTTGACAAATTTGGCAACTATCACTTTAAATGTCTAAATTGGCCTTAATATTCTGACAATATTTCCAGAAACCCATATCTTTTTCTTTCTCTATTTCTCCCCAGTAGAAATATGATTTGGGTAGCTCTCAGCAGGGAAGTGAATAATCAAAATTCATGCCTATTCTCCAATTCTTATTCAGTCAATAGATTCAGTCAGAGTCACTAACCAAGAAAAAAGAAAACTGGTTTGAGTTTCAGCTTATTTTCTGTCTTTTATCCACTTAATGGTTGAAAACTCATGAATCAGATGGCATACAGCCAAACAACAGGAAAAAACACCAAGAACTCAAGCATACAGATCTGGGTTCAGTTCTACCTCTGTGGCTTATGAGAATCTCCACCTCATCATCCTGTTAACTCAGAGGACTGTTGTGAAATGGTACAGAGCAGAGCATGGTGCCCAGTGTGCAGAAAATTCTCAGTGAAAGTTAGCTCCTCCTTCCCTTTCTTCCTGTTGTGAAGTAATCCTGCTCCTATGCATTTACATGACACCACATCATCAATGTGCATTCTCTTTCTCCTATTTAGTTAGTTATGTATTCGTGGTGGTGCTGGGAATTGAACCCAGGGCTTGGCCCCTGCTAAGCAAGCACTCCACCACTGAACTACATTCCCAACCCTAATCCTGATGATTCCTCTGATCCTCTTTTAAAATGCTGAGCTTGAGGAGACTACAATGACAGATCTTATCAGCCCTTTGGGTTATATGATGGAATTTTTCTCATTTACAGAAATCATAGATATTGCATAGGATGGAAGCTATAGACTTTTTCCAAGGCTGAGCTTTTAAGTTTAAAAATTTCTTCAAAGCAACTGCCAGCATCCTTACATTTGAGGTCGGAAAAGAATGGCAAACAACAGGAGAATCACCTGCTTCCCAGAGTCACCAGGGCTCCCCAAGTGACAAAACACAGACAGCCTACGTTATTTGGCATGTGGAACCTCCACCCTCACCTCTAACCAGACCTAACTTGTTAATCAATAATGCTTTGTACAGGGAGTTCAACAGAGCAAAACCCAATACATTCCCAAATAGAGCATGCTTCTGACTTTTTTCTCCCTTACTTGTCTCTTGTAAATTGTGCTCTGGTATGCGTTCTAGTCTATGATTTTGAGGTTGTGTATCTATTCTTCTATTTATACCAGTTTCCCACCTGAAACATAGAAGAATCTGAATTATATGCTACAAGTATTCTTTTCACTGTATCTTATTATTCGGCACTGTCTGAGAAAGAGCCCATTTCTTTGAGTAGTTTTCACCTATTTTATTAAATTTTGATGAATCCCTTATTTTTATAACATTTACTTTTATAAAATGTTATAGTAAGAGCACAATAACAACATTTTCTACAGCAAAATCCCACTCATTCTCTCTTCCTCTTTTCTCCCTCTCTTTCTCACATTCCCTTTTGTCCTCTCCTCTGTGAAATATAATACCCTAATAAATAAAAGTTTCACCTTTGCTCTGATTGGAGCTCTCCAGACAAAGTACCTGACTTTGAAATCAGTGTAGGGCACTGGCTCAAATACACAGAACATCTAGAGACTTTAGTTCAAAGTTATGACCTGGCATCTGTACATTATTTCATTAGAAGTTTAATTGTTCAACAAATTTCTGAATAAAAAAAAAGATATGAAGATAGAGTTGTTAGAATACTCATTCCATTTTTACAAAGGGGAAAGCAATCTTTGCTAACTCTAACTGCATATATCTATATAGAGTTAAAAGATACAGATTTTACAGTTTAGAGTTTGTATGGTTTGAATGTGAGGTGTCCTCCAAAAGCTTGCCTGTGACAATACAGGAAGGCTGAAGTGAAATGATTAGGTTATGACAGCTCTAACCAAATCAGGAAGTTATTCCCCTGACAGGGATTAACTGGTAAAGGTAGGCTGGTAGGGTGTGGCTGGAGAGGGTGAATCGCTGGGAGCTTGCTTTTGGGATTTATTTAGTGTATCTGGCACGTAGAGTCTCTGTCTGTGTTCCCTGGAGCCATGCCTTTTGCCATGATGTTCAACCCCACCTGAGCCCCAAGGAATGGCACTGATCTTCTGTGAACTAAGAACCTTTGTATCCCCAAGCCCCTAAATAAATTTTTCCTTCTAAAAATTTTCTTATCAGGTCTTTTACTCACAGCAGCAAAAAAAGCTGACTAAAACAGATATATTAATATGTAATTTTAAAAAGATAATTTAATTAGTGAAACAGTATCCCACAGAGCAAGAGTTAACCATGCCACACTGATAATTCAGCAGGAAGAGTTTGACACAATACAGTTCAGTATCTCCTGGGAGCCTACCATTCCATTATATTTAAGTACACTTAAACACATTCTCTACTAACAATATAAAAACATTTCTAAGCATTTCTCTCTTAGTTCTTAGAAAATCATAAAATACATTTCCAAAGGAATATAACCTTTCTTCAACCTCACTCTACAGTAAAAGCCTTATTAGCCAACCTACTGCTGGCTTTATCATTCACCAGCTGCGTAACCTGAGACAGGTCACCTCTCTCAAGTCACTTCAGTGTCCTCATCTCTGAAGTGGAGGTGGGATGGAATATAAGTCCTTATTCCATGGCAAAATCTGTTCTAGCTCTGTGGTAGTGGCTATGTTAGAGAAACAATGGGCTTAGGGCCAGGTGGGAGAAAGAAGGACGCATGTCAAGTACATTTTATGGGTTAATTTTTTCCCCTGATTTGATCTTCCTCTGTAAGTTAAAGATATTCCTCTGTAAGTTAAAGATATTATAGTGACCATTCATTAAGGTCATGTTATTTAACAGACAATTAGTTTAACACATAATATTGGCCAGATTTCATAGATGAAAATAACCGAAACACAAAGAGATTAAGTAACCTACCACAAGTCACAGAGCTAATAAACCCAGTGACCGCTCCCTTGTCGGGGCTGTCACAGCTCCAGTTAAGTCCTTCTATGTTCATATCATCTTACTATTGTCTTTATCCATTTCTTGACATTAGACTTTCTCAAGTGCTTCCTCACTGAAGTCCTAATCCTTAGCACCATGTCTAGAATATATTAAGTTCTCTATGTCAAAATGAATAAGGCAGAAATTGCCTCATTTGTGAAGGATATAGGTATTTTATATACAGGAAAAATGCACTCAATTTATATATTGCTGAGTAGTCTACAGATATGGCCCTTAAAGCAAACTACACTCTTTTTCCCAGAATGAGAACAGATTCATTAGTAAGCTAATAGTGAGGGAAGACTGCAGGCCTTTGGCTCTCAGACTCCGCTATTTCTTTATTTGTGTCTATATTTGGTAAGTCTGAAATATTTCTCTTCATTTGAACTATGTCATAATTCTTATCCAAACAGCTCTACCAATTTTGGACTTTGCTACCTTATCACTCTTTTCTTCAAAATTATAACAATTTCAAAAATTCCGCAAAGTAAAAGTAATTTTAGGATTAATGTCCATATACTCAAATCTGATTCTACCATTAACATGTTGCTATACATGTTTTATAACATATCCATCCATTCATTTACCCCATCATCCATTATTTGCTGATGCATTTCAAAATAAATTGTAGACATCTTTCTACTGCTCCAACATGCATATCTAAGCTCTATCGTGTTACACAATTATGTTAAGTCTTTGTATCCTATCTTTCCTATTGAAACAGAATGAAAGGGCTTTTTATTTCTATGGAATTTTTGTCACTTTCTATTGAAACTGAGGCCCATATCTATAAATCATTGCCTGGTTAAGAGGTAAGACCTCTCATGGTTAAAGTTAAAAAGTAGCACCATGAGAATGAAAATACTTTAATATTTTTGAATGCATGAAAGCATATTGAGTAAATGTGGCATAAAATTAAAACGCCAGTCTTTCTTTATTAAAGGACAGAGTAATAATCTTGTTAACTTTCACTTTGTGACTTTGTGCATCAACAAATGATGGCATGTGAAGTTAGATTATTAGAACATCATCGCTAAGACTCAGGTCCACAGGTTTGCATAGGGAAGGCAACCATGACATTTTGCAGTCTGGGTCAAGTGTTTGACAAGGGCAAAACTCCAGACCTGTGCCATCCACCTGTTCATTAGCTGCCAGCTCAGAATGGGCAAAAGGCCAAGCTAGGAAATAATGCATAGTAATTTTCAAAGTTAATGGTCTAAAATAATTAGAGCAAATGTAGCAGTTGTTTGCAAGTTTGCAAGTTGTTTGGCAAAGCCAAAACATTAAGTGAAGAAAAAAATTTATTTAAACCTTTTAAATAATTATGGTTAAGTCCTAAATTCGGGCACTACTTTTTCAACCTCATTGCTACCCTATTCTATTTTTTTTTTTTTTTTAAGAAAGAGGGTCACAGAGAGAGAGAATCAATTTTATTTAGTTTCTCACATGGCTTTTGTTGCTCTGACACTTCATTGTGTACGTGGTGCTAGGGTTCAAACCTATGTCCTTGTGCATGCTAGGCAAGCACCACAACCGCTGAGTCACTGCTCCAGCCCTGTGCCACCCTATTCTGTTAGAAAAATTCCCACATTCCCCCAAAATTTCTAGCACTCCATCATCATATTATGCCAAGCACACATTTTACTTCTGCAAATTCCTCTGGTATTTCCCTAGTATAAGTGTTTCCTCTGTTTAGTTCTCATAGCAATTGTTCATGTACCAATTATTATATTTATAATTTGATTTATAATGAGTTCATCATCTTCTTGTCTTCCCTATTATCAGTACACTGTACCTTTGTCATTTTAGAAAAATGCCAATCATGATACTTGGTTTCTAGTAGGTACTCAAGGGATGTTGAATAAATTAAAGTTGAAGCCCATGTTAAATTATTTCAAGCCCATTGGTATGAAGGGGACATTCTGTGACACTCCTTCTGAGAATCTATTGGAAAACTAAATAAAAAGCATGGCAGGATGGCAGCAGGCAGTAACACAAGCTTAGAGTCTAGAATCCCAAGCAAAACTATAGAAAAAGTTTCTTATGGATTCCAAAACTTAATAGATCCTAATTGAATCACAGGTCACCAGTAGTGCAGGGCTATTTAAGAAGGCTTTTTTATCTTGGTATTTTAAAAGGGAACTCCCTCAAAATTTTCTTAACAGAAAAGCAAAAATATTTTTATAGGAAATAAGATGACTTGGTTTTATGTCACGCCATCCTTTTCATCAAAAAGATGCTTCCTATATTCCTTTTTAATCTTATTCATTGCTCTTCCTACTTGGATGACAAGGAAACCATGCTCAATTTGCTCATCATCCTGGGGGAAGTGGCACTATGAGTCTCTGCCATGTTTGGCAATTTCTTTCCCCACATCAATTTATCAGAACAGGTTTCCTAGCACGACAGTGACACTGCTTGCATTTCCCCAGCAAATTTATCAGTTCCTGCCATTATAAATCTGAATTTGGATATTTTTAGCTGGACCGGGAAGAGAACAGTTCTCCTGAGACTCAATGTCAATGCTGCTGTATGCATCAACTCAGCAAGGGTATGGAGTGCTGCAATCTCAGCTATTGTATTTTTTTCCTAGAGCAGGGATCACCTCTTTGGCTCTCTGCCAGAAATTCTTTCTGGGCTGCTCCAGCTCACGGGGCCAAAGCAGGGCCCTGTTTCCACTTGGCAATGTAATATACCACATCACTAACTGCCCCGTGGACTTTTCCCTGATGGATGATCACTCAGGTGAAGAGGAAACCCTCTGAAGGGAAGATGAGGAGGCCTCAAAGGGTGGATCTCAAAATTCAAAGCACAGATGAAGTACATGAGGCATTTGTACATCTCCAGAGGGAGAAGTCAGCCACAAACACATTTCAATCTGGAAATTTTATTCATACGACTTTTTCCCCCAACTTTCTCAATGAACAGAGCAAGACAGGAACTACAAGGTGCTCACAAAATCCCTGTAACCTGACAAATAAGCAAAATATTACCGTGAAATTAATAAAGAGGATTAACTGTCACTGAATGCAATGTACCACGGTATCCTAACCACTATTATTTTCCATGATTCAGGTTTGAGGCACTTTCAATACAAGTCAGTTTGGAAAGCTGTTTGCACAGTATCCTTTCTTTATGTTTCTGTTACTTTTTTCATTTACTAAATACCATACTGACCCTGGAGAGGCTAAAATGCCCGGGACTGATAGAATGCAAGTTTCAAAAATAATGAAAACACACAGCCTGTTTTGCCTTCTCTGGAGTCATCCCTGACATGGACAGCACATGCCACAAGGTTAGAAAACATATTGTGTAATTTAGGGTTTAGCTTACACCGGATGATAGGGATTATTCTCAGTTAATCAGGGAGAACAGGCAGCCAAAAAAAAAAAGAAAGAAAAAGAAAAAGAATAGAACAATACAGAATACTAGAGGCTGATTCCAGCTTTGCTTTCTCAGCAGTGACAAAGGGTTAGAGGGGGACACTTATTGAACCGTTCCAGCTGCCATTTGGTCAAACTGATTCTCACCAATTTACTTTAGCAGTTTCTGGGGAGAAACGCCTGTAGAAATCTGGTTTCTTGTTAACTAAATCTAGCAAATAGTCCTCCTTTCAGTTTTTTTTCCCTCATCCTGACCCTTGGATTCTCAAAATATGATTTACCATCAAAACTATTAACATACATGGAAACTTCATGATAAAGAAATGCAGTCATACTGATATGCATTTGTAACTCTTAATTCTTTGTATTTTTCATTATGGCCACTTTTTAAAATTCATTCTCCTCCTTTCCAGTGAAGACTTCCTCTGTTCTCTCTCTAGTTTTACTTGAGTATTATAAAAATCTTCTAATGATTCACTATGACTCTTTACCTTCCCATTCCAAACTTTTATCCACTTACTGAAGTTTGGTAAGGATGGTGGCAGGGTTGTAACAGAGATAGGGGAAAATGGAAAGATCTGGGATGCTGTGAATATAGAATAGTCAAGATTTGCTAATGGATAGGGTAAGTATGTGCTTGAGGTTAAACAGGAGATTACAGGTGACTTCCAGTTCTCTAGAGTAACTGGATGAAGGATCAAAAAGACTACAGGAAAAAGAAAATTGTGGATGGAAACTGAGAGCTCCTGTTTGTATAGACTAATGTTATGAAACTCTAAGACAGACATGGTATTTTATGCACTAAATAAATGAACCCATAGGCTTCATCAGATAGCCAAAAAGTACAATCTACCAACACGGTTTAGAACCCCAGAAGACAGAGGCAAGAAAAAGATGACACAGAATCCAGAGCTCTAGGCTCTACTAATGAGAAATTAAGCTGAAAATAGGTGCTAGTGAATGGGAAGGGACAACTAATGATTCTAATGTTTTCAGAGGAAAGACTGGAGGATATGGTTCAGGAAATCAAGAGAGGTTTTTATTTCAAAGAGGAAGTGGTCAACTGTGGCAGAAGCTGGTGCGAAATCCCCTGGATTGGAAATGTTGTATTTAGAATATGGAGGGAATGCTGCCCCTTTAATGATTTCATTTCAACATTAGTGGAGGAAGCCAGACCAAATGGGTTGAAGAGCAAAGGGGAGATAAAGAAGTTGATCTGATCAGTGTAGAAGGTGTTACAAGAAGTCTACCTCAGAAGGTGCAAAAGAAATGGGGTGATAGCTAGAACAGGGTATGGAGTGAAGGAAGATTATATTAACATAGAAAATTACCTGGGATATCTAGGCTTCAATTTCTTCATCTGTAAAATTAGTATGAATTTATCATTCGGGTTGAAGTAAATAATGTGAAATAATGTGTCAGAAATGCTAAGTACAGTGTCTGACATATAGCAAATACTAAAAATTATACTTGCTATTTATGACCACCAGCTTTTATTGTACCCTGTTCAGATCCACGTTATACTATTTTAGTAAATTTTATTCTATCTCTTTGTTTTAGCTGGAAAACATATAATTATTGTTAAATAATAACTTTTTGTCGTTGAATTGGACTAAGACAGAAGAACAAACAGACAATGCATTCCACTAGCAAAAAGAGTTCTGTGGATTCAAGAGGAAGGGTCAAGTCCTTGCCAGACTTTTGGTTCAGATCTGACCTTGTCTTGGCTCAGCCACTGATACCATACCCTGATGGGGCCACGGAAATGCTCCTCATTGCATGAATCACCATGCAGGCAGCCAAGTCACCTTTCATTTAGATTTACGAATGTCATATTCTTTATTGACTCTCAGAAGAGTTTCTAATCAGAAAGACTCCAAACAGGTTTCAGCCATCTCATTAGGACACAGGAAATTGGATAAAGAGGATAACCTCTGAAATCCTCCCTGAGTCATTGATCTTTGGGAAATTAGCCCTCTATGGTTTAGATCACTCTGCAGATTATAAACATGTCCAGTAAATATGACCTCCATCTAGATGTGCCCAGCAATTGCAATAGCATTTGGCGGCAGAGAAAAAGTCTGCCAAGATCCCAGCAGCTGTAGCAGGTGCTATAAATCAATGAAGGATACTTATATGGTTCTGTATTCCACTGGGGCTCAAAGCCTTCCAATTAGATTATCTGCATAGATTTCAGGGTGGCAAAGTGGCATTATGAACATACAACTTACATATCCATTTTCTTTCCATTTACTTGAATGTCAGAGTTGTTGACCAAGAAAACTACATTGTTCAACAAGGAAAAGCTCTATAGCTAAAATGGAAGACATTTCAATAAAAACAGTTTTCAAGGAAAATGAAAATGGTAACAAAAGGAAAGAAAGTGAAAAGATAGGATTATCAGGGAAGTAAGACTATATTTCGTTTATAGAAATATATCATATACTCACATAAATGTCTATTTGTGTATGTGTGTATGCACACATTTTCCAGTTGCCCAAATCTCTATATCTTTATAAACATATTTAATAATTATAGTCAAAAGATTCAAAATATTCCTTAATTGTTACTTCTATGTTTGCAAGGCATGATATAGAATTAGTCAGTATCAATGTCATAAGGTGTGTTTTCACGGCAGGTCCTGTGTTGAATGAACCTAAACAACAGGAGATAGGTGGACTCAGTTCAGCTAGACTGTAAAGATAGTGAAAAGAATGTTTGAACCCAGGGAATAACTGCTTCTTCTCCATGATCCTTTCTAGATTCTTCAGTAGAGAATAATAACAACTATAACCCCCTCCAAAAAAAAAAAAACAGAGCTGAACACTTGGGGAAAAATTAACATAAATGAAGATTATAAGAAAAGTTATAGAGGCTAGAGCAGTGGCTCAGCGGTTTTGGCGCTTGCCTGGCAAGCACGAGGACCCAGGTTCAAACCCCAGCACCACGTACACAACTGAGTGTTGGAGCAACTAAGGCCACGTGGAAAACTAAAATAAAGTTGTTTCTCTCTTTCTCTCTCTCACTGTCCCTCTCTCTTTAAAAAAAAAAAAAAGAAAAAGAAAAGTTATACACTAAATTATTTTCATTCTTTTGTTAGGAAAGAGCACCAAGTGTTATTTGAATTTAGCACAGAATTGTAGATGCATGAGTTAGATAATTATTTATTCTGTCTTTATAGAAGCAATATTTCACGAAGCATTGTGATTCACATATGAGGTGTCCCCCAAAAGCTCATGTGTCAGACAATGCAAGAATTTTCAGAGGTGAGATGATTAAATCATAAGAGCAGTAAGCTAATCAACGGAGGAGTCCACCTGAGTGGCTTACCAGGTCGTTGCTGTAGGCAGGTAGGGTATGGCTAGAGGAAGTAGACACTGATGGTGACTTTGGTGTTTATACTTTTGTCCCTGTTGAGTAGAGCTCTCTTTGCTTCCTGTTTGCCAAGTCCTGAGCTGCGAAGTCCGAATGTTTTCCCTCACCTCAGGCCTAGAGTGATGGAGTCAACTGACGATGCACTGACCCTCTGAAATCATGAGCCGAAATAAACTTTTCTTCCTCTAAGTTGTTCTTGTCAGATCTTTTGGTCACAGAAAAAAAAACGGACTGAAATGTGGAGGAAACTACATTAGGATCCATCTTAAATCTAACTCTTAAAGGTCTCTTATTCTTCTTCATTTAAATGGAGAAAAAAATGTGATACATACATTTGGGAAGGCGGTGCCACATACAAATTTGTCTTGCCCAAAGGGTGAGTAGGTCCTCAAATCTAGCCTGTGTCTGCTGTCAGGCAAGGATTGCAGCCTTGGTCTAATCCTCATGACACACCCCATAGGTTAGTGTTGTACCTCTAAATACCTGTCTTTCAGGGCTGATGTAATCATGAAGAGTGAGATTCATCACATCTTATCACCATGCCAAATACATTCTAGATATTACCTAAACACAGCTGTGGTTCTTATCACTTTTCAAAATCTAGTCATCTGATTTTTCATTATAAATGACATAAAAATCACCTGTCAAATTGGAGACAACAGATTTCTATCTATTGGAAGAAAGATCTTTGTGAACTCCTTATGTACGCGTGTACAGGCATGATCCCCTGTACATACTAGACTGATTTCCTAAGAACAGTCATGTACACCTTGAGCCGCTCATCTTGTCATACTCTCTTCTCATCATCCATCAAGGATATGAAACAAAAACAAATGAGGGGAAACCAGGGTGGGCATTGACACTGTTACACAAACCTTCAACTGGGAGGATAACGGACACTGTTAACAAAACTTGGATTTAATAAAAAGTAAATGGTGTCAGACAAACCTGGTAAATGGTTTAGATAATTAAAAAGTGTTGCAGAAAAATCACACATTATGAATGTAGTCACTTGGTTGTAAGAACAAGTCACTCATAGAGGGATCTAAATGAAACATTGGCCAAAAGAACAAAAAGAATAAAATAATGGCCATCAAGTTGTGGGGGCAGTCTAGAGAAATTCCACAGATGTCTGTGTAAGGCCTTCTCTTCTGTTTATTCATCTTTATTAATGATCTTCAGAACAAAGTAAATAGCATGCTAATGAAAACTGCAGATGACAGTAAGCTAGGGAATGTTGCAAAACATCAGCAAGGACAGAGAAATAATACAGATGGTCTGAAAGGAGTTACAGATCCTGGGCTCAAATTACAAAATGAGAGTCAGATTGGGAAAAGGCCAGCTTCTACACAGGGGAAAATGAATGAAAATACAAATGTGCAGAGGAGAAAAAAAAATGGAGAAGAGATCTTCTGAGAACGAGTTGTTGGAAGAGAAAGGAAGCTAGATAGTGTTGTCATCCAGTTGAGTTATCTGCAAAAAGGCAGCCCTTGTGGAAGCTGTACTTTGAATTGCATACGGAAGGTCATCACAGTGTAAAGAGGTGCAAGGACTCTCTACTCAATTCTCAAGTGGTTGCACCTGGAATACTGTTTTTGGTCAGGGAGAATCTCCACCAGAAAATCTGGAACAAATTGAGAGTGTAAAAGCAGTAAGATAAGTAACAGGAAGCCTGTTATAACAGAAGATTAGAAGAGCAAAGTATGGATGACTTGGCTAAAGGACTCAGAGGAAATCCTGGTGTCAGTCTATAAACTTTGGAAATAAAGAAGAAAACTGTGATGGTAAAAGTCAAAGCATCAAAATGAAAAAGAACATATGAATCTAAAAAGAGAATAAAGCTGAATAGTAGGGAAAATATCCAAGTACTTCAACTAGGGAAACAGCATCATGAATTGTTCTGGGGAATCCGGAAGATCAAGTTCAAAATATTACTGAGAATAAGAAGCTTAGAATGATAAAGAGCATTTACTCTAAGGCAAAAAGTACCTCAGGGAATGCTATTTAATCCATCCCCTATCTCCGGTCAGAAATACATCTAAATCATTTCTGGTGAATTATAATGCATACCATTTCCAAAGAATTCAAGACAAGGAGAATGTTGGAAAAGAACTGGGTACTATGGAGATTTTGACAATTTAACTTCTTACCTGACACATTTGGAAAGCTAGCTGGTGGTTGGACTCCCAGTCATTCTGTGACCCAAAACCACTGAACTGAACACTACATATATAGTTGGTTCCCCATGGAAAAAAGAGTCAAAATGCATAACTATGAAAAGAATTGCTTTGTTGATTCACTAACTTACATACAGATCATTGAGTATATCAGTTTATTAACCACTCAGTATAACATCATTACTTGCTTTATGGGGAAAGGGTTAGAGTACGCCAGTAGTGTCTACATGAACAGTATCTGTCACATAACGCTGGAGTTAATGAACACTTGTATTTCTTCTCCTTTCCTAGTGACTGGTATAATTACGGTGGTCCTAAGTGAGGATAAATAAGAGCCCTGAAATGGAAAGAGTTGTGGGAAAGAGATTCCGTTCCACCTGTATCACTAACAGGGGTCTGGCATTGAATCCCAGCAGTGCCTCTTACTAGCTGTGTGCCCTTTGCAAACCATTCTGTTCATCAGTCATTTCATTTGCAACACAGTGACCATGATAATGTGTACTGCATAAGATCTTTGGGATGATGAAATGAGTGATACATAATAAAATGTTAAAACTATGTGGTACATAGTATATACATACCACTGTAGTTTCC
>PVKS010044707.1:0-14186 GCA_004027875.1 Aplodontia rufa | reverse complement strand
GTCTCTCAGACATAGTAGATAAAGGTATTGAAAAAAAACAGCTTCAGGAACCAATAACTAAAGTAACTCAAGATGAGAAAGCCTACAAGAATCTTTCATCAAAACCCAAACAGGCATATGATAAGATACTTCCCTGGTAAACAGAACAAACACATTCAAAGACTAAAAAAATAAACTCTGAAATCTCACACAAAATTGCATGTAGTGTAATAACAGACATAAACACTATACTATTGAAATCAATAAAATGGGAAAATGCTTAATTTTTTTCCGACATGGACTACTGTCTTTATAAAGATGCAGCATTTAGGGCTGGAGCAGTGGCTCAGCGGTTCCAGCTCTTGCCTGGCATGCGTGAGGAGCAGGATTCAAACCCCAGCACCACATACAAAACAAAGTGCTGGAGCAATGAAAGCCACATGGAAAACTAAATAAAACTGACTCTCTCTCACTGTCCCTTTCTCTTTAAAAAAAAAAAAAAAAGAAAGAAAGAAAAAGAAAAAAGAAAAACAAAAAGAAAGATGCAGCATTTATGTACATCCATTCCAGAAACTTAAATTCCAAGGAAAATGTAACTGTTGAATAAATCTAATAAACGTGCAAAAAATTGGGAAGCAAAGAGATGCAACTCACTCTGATACAGTAAGTTCAGTCTGAATCCGTGAAGGATGAAAAGCCACATGAAAAGTTAAATGAAACTGATTCTCTCTTTCTCTCTCTCTCAGTCCCTCTCTCTCTCTCTTAAAAAAAAAAAAAAGAAAGAAATTAAGTTCAGAGCTATGCATTGTAGCACAGACCTATAATCCTAGCTACTCAAGAGGCAGAGGCCAGAGGATCACTAGTTCAAGACCAGCCTCGGCCACTTAGGTCAAGGAGACCCTATCTTAATATTTAAAAACAAAAAAAAAAAAGTGAAGATGTAACTCAGTGGTAGAGCATCCCTGGGTTCAATTCCCAGTACTGAAAAACAGAAATGAAGTCCAAGTTCATTCAATAAATAAGCCCAGATAAACAATGTATGGCCTTACAGGAAGGCTGCCAGGTCTGAGAAAAAGCACTGGACTTCGAAGTCAGAATTGGATCTTAAATCGCTGAGTCTAATTCGTTTTGTGACCTCAAACAAATCAGTTAACCTTTTAGGTCTCAGTTTTTTCCATCTATAAAACACAAGTTTTTCACTTCTCAAAAAAATAGTCCATTCAAACCACATAGGGATCCTATTCTTAAACCACAGGCTCCGATTCAGGTGGTCAGGAGTGGGGCCCTATGGCTTGCATTTCCAATAAGCTCTGGGGTGGACCACATTTTGCATAGCAGAGATTAAACAGCCCCTCAGGTCCTTTTTCCCTAACCATTCTGACACTTTGTCCTTAAGGTATTCGTTTTTTGTTGTTGTTGTTTTGTTTTGTTTCATTTTAAGAGAGAGAGAATCAATTTTATTTATTTTTTCATCAGGCCTTTGTTTCTCTGACACTTAGTTGTGTATGTGGTGCTGGGGTTTGAACCTGGGTCCTTGCGCATGCCAGGCAAGCATCCTAACAGCATGCTGAGCCACCGCTTCAGCCCAAGTTATCAATTTTAATGACTCATCCAGAATAGTTTAGCATTAAAAAAATAATAATTTAGCATAAGCATAACCCCAAGAACAGTACCTAGCATGGTGAGTTAAGTTCAATAAATATTTGTTCCCCATACCAACAAAAAAGGCAGCTAAGGCTTCTCAGACCTCCTGCAGAAGACAGAGTGGTTGGGAGTGGGAGCTGAGTTAAAGCTTATTATTCAGCCATGAGGACCCTAGTGTGCAAGGCCTTGTAGAGCAGTACCCTTCTGAATTCTGGTGATTTGAGGACTTCGGACAGAATTCTGCGGTGGGGAGGAGGCACTGCTGAGCGGAGTCTTCCACTAGACAGATACACTGCACAGCTAAGGCAACAAGCCAGGGTGAATGATTCGAAGCAAGAGAATTCTCCAGACCAACAGGAAGGTCACCAGGCCTTTGCCATGGCCTGCAGCAGAGCTGCATCAGGGATAACTCTACACCGCATCAAAGATGACTTTAGCTGAATGCAATGGCACAAGCCTGTAATCCCAGCTACTCAGGAGAGGCAGGATGATCTCAAGTTCAAGGCCATCAAGTTCAAGGCCAGCTTGGGCAACTTAGCAAGACCCTATCCCAATATAACACAGAAAGGACTGGGTGGTGGTGTAGTTCAGTGGTAGAGCTCTTGCTAGGATGTGTGAGACCCTGTGTTCAATCCTCAGTATCACAAAAAAAAAAAAAAAAAAAAAAATGATTTTAGCTCAGTCATCACCAGACTTGGCACCTGGGAACAGAGAGGTGGCTGCCACATAACTGAAAAGCAGGGGTCCCAGGGACACCTAGAATTACTAGCAGAAAAAAGGAAAGTCAGAGATTCCGAAATCTAAAAGGAAGAAAAGCCTCACAAGTACTTTCTCCAACTATCACTGTACCCTCTGCTACAGCTGCCACCCAGATTCACTTCTGTTCTCCATTCTGCAGTGACCAAGCCGGCCAGGCCAAATCCACATCCAATGACAGAAGGACGAGTCACGGTTGGAGGTCTCAACCAAGACTGATTCTTCTTTCTTGCTCCCTGGTTATGTGATCTCAGGTAACTGTCCGTCTTCCACCTTTAATCCACCATATGGAAATGGTGTTGTCAAGATTAAGGGAGAGGAGCTGGAGCGGTGGCTCCGAGGTTTCAGCGCTTGCCTGGCAAGCACGAGGACCCGGATTCAAACCTCAGCACCACGTACACAACTAAGTGTTGGAGCAACTAAGGCCATGTGAAAAACTAAAATAAAGTTGTTTCTGTCTTTCTCTGTCTCTCTCACTGTCCCTCCTTCTTAAAAAAAAAAAAAAAAGATTAAAGGAGAAATAGAAATGCTGAAAAAACTCTAAAGCACTATGCAAATGTGAGCTAATTTACATAACTCATTATGCCTGTTTCCATAGATTCTGTTATGATTGCTAGAAACAGCCATGCAAGCTGCAAGGCCTGATGTGCGGCACGGCTAGGAGAAACGGGGTCATCATCCTGCCACTTACTAGACGTGTGATCTTGATGATCTCTGTGCCTCAGTTTCCTGTAAGCCTGTGAAATGAGAATATCACACCTACTTCCAACCAACAGCTCTTCTTCAGTGAAGATATTAACACCAGTGTTAGTCAACTCCCGCTAATGCTAATGGAAGCTCAATGGGTACTCTTGATGCAGAAATCCAAACCAATACCTTTACAGTGACAGATTCTACCTATTCATGGACTGATGGTCTAAGAACCATAATATTCTTTTTTTTTTTTTTCTTTTTTGGTCCAGGGATTAAACCCAGGTGCTCAACCACTGAGCCACATACCCAGCCCTTTTTATATTTTATTTTGAGACAAGGTCTCCTAAGTTGCTTAGGGCCTCACTAAGTTGATAAGGCTGGCTTTGAACTTGCAATCCTCCTGCCTCAGCCTCCTGAGCCATTGGGATTACAGGCCTATGCCACCGTGCCAGGCTAGGAACCATAATATTCTCATTTACATAATCCCTCCCTGCCTTTCCCACATCTTTCCCACCTTCTGGGTAATACCTGGCTCAGAAGTTTAAAAGTTCAGCTTTGTCACCCTTTCAGCCCTGCTCACCTGTCCCTCCTCTGCACAGCAACCAAGAAAACCTACAACTTGGGATGGACAGGGGGCTGCCAGCTGAGCTCTCTGCTGCAATACATGAGCAACCACTTAAATGCACTTCTGAGCTATCAGCAGATGGATTTTAACAGTAAAATGAAGAGATGTTGCTCAGGCAAGAGAAGAAGGGTCTTTAACAGCACGTTGGGAGTGCCCAAACTTAAATCTGTCCTCATCTAATTCCCAGTCATTCATAGTGGGACCAAACCAACCCAGTGGACAACTTGCCTGAGATTCTGTCCCTCAAACTTGTGGAAACACATGGAAACATTAAATAACCCGAGGGGAAAGACAACAGGGCCCAGAACTCAGAAAGAGAAGAACAGAAACAAAAAATGCAGCCTCTGCTTTAAACACCCCCCTCCCAAGAGGGAGGGTGCGCTCCTCCCTCAAGCCAGCCATCCCTGGTCCCCCACTGACCAGGCCTAGGATGGACACTTCCCATCCAGAACCCTCGGCCTTTCCAGGTCGACAGTGGTTTCCAGGACCCACAGCTTCCTCCTGCCACCTTCCCCTCACTTACTCCTTTTGGCCAAAAGCAACTACCAGTGGGCCCCTCACCTGGCCTTCAGAAACCAACCCATGCAGAGCACCCTGGATCTCAACAGAGTCTTGAGTGAACAGCCACGCATTCAGGCCCCACCCCAAGGTTTGAGTCCTGCACTCAGCACTTCACTGCCACCCTTCGCCCACGATGCCCTGCTCCCGACACATTCCCCACATTGTCACAGTTTTTCATCCTGCAGTTGAGGTCCCTCAGCCTCTGCAAGGCTCAGGCCAACAGAGCACTTGCTACCTTGAGCTGCAGGCACCAAAGAGCTCAGTTTCAGATTCGACAAGAAGGATGAGGACGTGCTGAGAGCCAGGTCCCTGGAGGTGGCAGTCAGGCCTCAGGGGGGTACCTGAGCAGTTCTACCCTTGCTCCCTTCCTTTAAGCAACTTGAAACACCCCAAAACCGTCCACTCTCCATTTCTCCTCTTGTTCCCTCATCTCCACTCTGAGGAGTAAACACGCTGCTGTGGTTCATGATGAGGGAGTGAAGATGGAGCCCCTGAAACGCACATTAGTGAAGTCAGGGGCACCGCAGACAGAGATAACAACTTCCCCAACTCTGCCCACCTTTGCGCCTGGCGCTGCTCAACGCCTCTGCCTGTCCTCTCCCTGGCCTTCCCGAACCCCAGCCAGGCCTGACCCAACAAGCCCCGCAGTCACTCCCTGACTCAGAGCAGCGCCAGAGAAAAGTGAAGGAACAGGACTGACCGGTTTCACCCCTCCTCACCCATTCCTAACCTCTGCCTTCCTCCTGGGCCTGGCGCTCCACCCCCACCATTACCCTACTGCTCTCTCCATTATGGTTCTGGAACTTTCCTCCCACCCTAGCCTCCTCCCCCAAACATCTCCCATACCAATTAAATGTAATTCAGCTCATGTTTCCAGTGAGGGACTGAATAGACAAAGGGACAAGGACAAATAAAAACGGAACTCTGACCCACCATGCAGCCATCCATCCAGAAACTCAAACCACGACCTCTGTTGTAACTGCCCCAAGTGGTCAGGACTTATTCAATAACGGCCAGCTTCCATGACAGTTGCCCCATTTCCAACTTAGGGCCAACCAGAGAAGGCCAAGTAAGCCCCCCTCACCAGTCACACAGGATGTCTGCTCCTCCAGCCGCCCCAGGCTGGGAGCACCTGCTGCCCTCCCACAGCCTGCTGTTCAGCTCTCCTGCCCCCTTGCCTCCCTTTGAGTCTCTGCCAAATGCAAGTGATAGTGGCTGCTCCTGTCTACAGCAAGCTCTGCAGCCACAGCCTTTGCATGAAGAGGCTTTCTCTGCTTGAGAACGAGAACTCATTCGGGTGGTGTTTATTTCCAATCACATTCCAGGCACTGTGGGCATGGGATCACTGGTGCTGCAGAGAGCAGCTCTAACGGGTTCCCAGAAGCAAGGGCAACCAGGCTGATTTTGAACTATGAATAACACTGAGTAGATGGCTGCAAAAGGAAACAGCAGTTCTCCATTCTCCTCCTCCTTCCCGTCCCTTCCAGAGAGAGGCCTCTCCTACTTCCAGCCCAGGTTTCCTAGGGCTCCATTAAATAGCTCACTCATTTCTGCATTTTCAGTTTCTCTCCCTCTCTACTGCACAATTCCTCTCAAGTCAGCTCTATTCCCCCAAAGAATTTTGCACTGTCCTGGTCAACCCAACCAAATGGTGCCTGCGTTTTCCTTCCAACTTTTTTTTTTTTTAAGAGAGAGAGAGAATCAATTTTTATTTAGTTTTTCATGACGCTTTCGTTGCTCTGACACTTTGTCATGTATGTGGTGCTGGGGTTTGAACCCGCGTCCTTGCGTATGCCAGAAAAGTGCTGTAATCACTGAGCCACTGCTCCAGCCCCGCCCTCCAACTTCTTTGAAGAGTACCCTATAGTCAAATCTCTGCTCTCACTCCAGTGCCCCTGCATCTGATTCCCACCCCCCACTGATCTGCCAGCTCTGGTCGCCGCTGGTCAGAGTCCCAAATCCAAAGCCTCTTCTTCAATCTCCAGCCTCAGCTTCCTCTTTTCTAGTTTCCTCCACTCCACACCAGCCCTGCTCCTTACCTACTTGGTGCCTACCTCTTTCTCCTCTACTTGCATCTACCATCTCACCTTGGCCTTCCCCAAGAATCTGCCCTGGGTTTTCTTGATCTGGTCAATCAAAAGGCTTTGGGTCTATATCACTTACGTATAACTACTGGCCACAGTCCTAACTCCCTATCGATTCCATCTGTCCAAAAGCGAAAACAGCACCCCAAATTCAGGATGCTCAAAACAATCATCTGCCTCCCCAGTCTTTTTTCTCCTCCGGTAGAACCATATATCTAAGTCACCTGGTCCCCAAACCCTAGTGTCATCTTCCCCACCCTGTTTCCGTGCACCTTAACATTCATTATTAAGCCTTTCCTCCCAGTGCCTCTTCCACCTTTTCATCCCTATCCACCCCTCTCCTCTGGCTATCTTTACTGCGGATGCCTTCCTCAGAACTACTAGGCCAGCCACCCTAACAGCTGCCTCAGTGGACTCCAAGCCTCCAGGCTTTCTCCCCCATATTGTCCACGATCAGGAAACCAGACACTCACAAAACCAAATTCTCTGAGGCTGGAAATGAATGAGAGATATCTGCATAAGGAGTGGAGGCTCAACCTGGCAGCCCTGCTTTCCATTTCCCAAGAAAAAGTATTTCCTCTTAAAGAAGCTGCAGTTGGGCTGTGGTGTAGCTCAGTGGTAGAACCCTTGGTTCAGTCCCCAGCACACACATAGAAAAAAAAAAGTTGCAGATGACCTTGTATCCAGCCATCTTAGCCTAGAAATGCAACAGGACCACAATGGATAGTTTCCTAGATCGGAGACTGCACATGAAGATCCTGAAGTACGCTCCAAGTGTACACAAGCTATTGTGCAGGCTACCGTGGGAGACCAAACAGGGAAGGAAGAAGGAAGGCCTACCAGAGCATTGGATGTTACACAACTGCCACTCCAGAAGGTTGAGCCATCAAGAGAAACGAACACAAGCAAAGGCAAAAGTCCCAAAGAGAAGTTGGGGGACAGGAATCTGAGCCACAAAGCCCCCTCACATCTGCTCACATGGAAATTTCCTTCCCTTCAGGTTCAGTGTTTGGTTTTTATGAAGGAAACACCTGGGGGGGGGGTCCTTATAACACACTTTATATCACTTCCTGTGCAAAAACCAGCAACGGCTTCCCACCATGGGGAAGAGCAAAGTCGGAGGGCAGTGGTCTGCCAATCAAGGCACTTGGTCTTCCGGTGAGATCCAGTCCGCTTTTCCACTGCCATTTCCCAGACACCTCCTCCACAGAACTGAAATGCAGGTCCCATCCTTTGGTACCTCCACACGCTTCCACCGTTGTCCCGTTCGGGATTCGCTTACACATTTGTGGAGAACGGTTTGGGCTCTCTGCTACGAGCTGGGATGCCTTTTCCTCATTTTCCCAAATCCAAATATTGCCTATCCTTGATGGTTCAGCTCATGGGATATGCATGAAGCCCACCTCCGCCTTCTCAGAGCCAGGTCAGCTACATTGGTGAAAGCTAAGCCCCTACTTGGCTCAATCCTACCTGGTCAAGTAACTCCCAGCACGCTCCGTGCTGCGTTTTGCAGAGGAGGAAAAACACCACCTACTACTCCAATTGCCTAGAAACGGATTATTTGCTTATCTGGCTTCAGATTATGAGCTCAAAGAAGGCCAACCCTGCACGCTCTACCTTGCCCGGGGAAGCTATTCAAGGGCCATCTAGTCACCGAATGAATGAATGAACTCTACTCCTGTCAATTCCCTTACGCATTTCTTATATTTTGCATCCAGCTCTTCAATGCGGTGAAAAATTCAAGAGTAGAAAGGAAAGTGCTTCGGGTCCAAAATTTGCCCTGCTAAAGCCACCGCAGAGCCGGAAGCGTGACAGAGCGGCGGAACTCCCTCCCAGGCCCTCCCACTCCGGGTGCGGCTCTCCGCGGGCAGGCGCTTGCGCCCAGCCCCCACCTCGCTACGCGCCCCGGGGCCGCGGCCGCCTCCAACTCCGCGACCCACAGCGGACCCCTCCTGCCTCTTCCAGCCCCGCCTTCGTGATCCCGAAACGCTGGAGCAAGCCCCACCTGCGCTCCACGCCCGGGCAGCCGGCCGGCCGTGCCGGGGGCGGGGAGGCGTCCGGGCGCGAGCGCGTCCCCGAGGGCTCAGCCAGGGCCCCGCAAGGACCCCGGGTCGCGCGCGTCCCCGCCCACACTCACCGCCGGCGCTCGGCGCTCTCGTGGAGGCGCAAGCCGTGCACAGCAGCAGCAGGAGCCGCAGCTGGCTGCCCGTGCCCCGGGGCCCCCAGCCCATGCCGCCGCGTCCCTCCCGGCGCGCCCGCGACTCCCCCTGCGGCCTCGGAGGCGCCGAGATAAGGCGGCTGGCGCCGCGGGGAGGGGGCCGGCCCAGCCGCTTCCGGCACCGCGCAGGGGAGCGGAGGGCGCCGCGGGGTCCCCAGGAGGCGGTGGGGCGCACGCCCTTGATCCCCGCCCGGCCTGGGAGCACGGGGGTCGCTCGTTGGCGCGCTCGCTGGATGGACCTTGCAGTGGTGCACCTGCTGCGAGCCAGGGGCACAGGCCAGGGTCCGGCGCTCCGGCCGCCCACGTCGGGAAAGGGGAACAGACCCTCAAACGGGCGTCCCCGACAGTGCTAGGGACAAAACGTCCGCCGTGCGTCCGCAGCGCCGGGAACAGGAGAAGACACCCCTGGGAACCCAAAGAAGAGGGGCGAGGGGCACAAGGAAAGGAACTTTTCCCGGACGTGAAAGAGATGGGGTGGCCCCGAGGGAGAGGTGAGAGGGCGGGAAGCCGCGGGCCCAGGCCACCCAGGCTAGAGACTGGGCCAAAAGAGCGGAGCTTGGTGGCGAGAGGCGGGCAAGAGTTCCCGCTGCTCCGAGGACCTGGGGCGGGTGTTGGGGAGGAAGTAAATAAACCAGTAACTGCTGCGATGGACGCTGGAATCTAAGCGGTAAGAAAGGCGTGCACCAAGGTCCCCGGACGGGTGCCAGTCGCGGGGGCGCACGCCTGTGATACCAGCAACTTCCAAGGCTGAGGCAGGAGGATCACAAGTTCAAAGCCAGCCTCAGCCATTTAGGCTGTCTCAAAAAATAAGAGCTGGGGATGTTGCTCAGGGGTTAAGCACCCCTTGGGGTTCAATCTCTGATACCAAACAAGAAAAATAAATGGGGAGGGGAACAGATGGTTGAAGAAAGACATCAAATTGCAGAGGTAAATAAATCCTCAGAAACCAAATAAAGGAGGCTGCTGAGAAACTAACAGGAAGTCACCTTATCAAGGAAGGCTCTGTCCACTCTGTAGAGTTGGGGGCGTGGGGGGAGGCAGTCAGCCCCGGCTGCTGCTGGAATGTAAGCAATACAAAAAAAGTTCTAGGGGGTATAAAAGACATGCCTTGAAGCCCAGCATTGTCAAGGAATGGGAAAGAGTACAAAATGTGCAGTGTCGACCGGTAGAGTCATTGGATTTTAAGACTAGTAGAATGTGGGGAAAGAGAAGTAAAGAGAAATTAACAGATGTCACTTAGATTTATGGTTTGGGCAACTGGGTGGAGAGTGGAGAGCCACTGGGGTAGAAGGCTGCAGGGGGGAGGAAAGCAGGGCTTCGCGATTGTGATGCCTGGAGGGCCGTCCAAGTGCAAGAGCACCCACTTCCTCCCCCGATGTTACCCACTTGCTTTCTTGACCATGAACTTGCCCTAACTCTAAACCGCAGAACACACCCATATAAGGGCTGAAGTTGTGCAGCCTTAAAAAGAAGTTGTTAAAAATAAACTTCTAGACTCTTTTGTAGCAGTTTTTCTTGCAAATTATTTTTGTTCAGTGAAGATAGGGACCTGCTTTTGAAAGTCGTAGATGAACAGTGTGGGTGTTGCAGGTAATTATTTAGACCAATTTTTTGTAAGCCCAGCTCTTCATGAACTTTGACGTCATGAACTTGCTGCAATAAATATACCATTCACTTAAAATGTTTCCTTAACCAATCTATACCTCCATCCCCATAATGCCCCTCTGCAAAATAAATTCAAATATTTATGTATGCAAATATACATTTTTTTTAATTGGTGATGTGAGGAAAAATTGTCCAAAACTTGGGAATGGGCAAGAGAGATTACTGGGTGTCCTTTCCGCGGGGTGTTGGATTAGATGCTGTGTATTAAACATTCAGAGATGATCTGATTCTAAAGTGCTGGCTGGCACCTTTATGGACTTGCTCCTGATTAAGCTGTTTACAGTTCTGTGAGGATATACTCTTAACTTGTTGAAAACTGATAACGCAAGAGAAATTCTTGTCTGTAATGATGGAAATGTATGTTTTCCAGTAGAAATAGAAGTACCTTCTGCTTTTGTCCTATTATATCAGCTGGTTAACCAGCTTGGTGTCTATCAACAAATTCATTTCATCATTCTTGACATCAATTTTCCTTTGAACTTTAATATCTTCCTAGTCCTCCTTTGAAGTCAATATCCTACTGAGTCCCTCATTAATTAATTAGTTGAATAGAATCTCAGGTTTTAATTTTATATTTGCATGTCATGTTTTTAATTTTTTAAAAATTATACTTTAGAACAAAACGTGGTACTGTATATTCTATGTTAGATTGAGAGACTTTCAAAAATTCAGTTTTTTTTTTTGTTGTTGTTTTGTTTTGTTTTGTTTTGGGTTGTGGCTCAGTGGTAAAGCACTGGCCTAGCAGGCCGGAGGCCCTGGGTTCAGTCCCCACCACCACAAAGTAAATAAACAATTTTAAAAAGCATGTCAAAGAATAGAAGTTTCATTTTTTAGGAAAGTTTGTTTTTTGTTTTTGATTTTTTTACCAGTCAGTCATTGAGCCCAGAGGCACTTCACCACTGTCATTGGGTATGCTAAGTTAATTGAATCACTACGTGAAAGGTTATTTCCTCCTATTTATCACAAAAACTGAAACAATACTGAACCAGTGTTAAATTTGGAACAGGGATTGAACCCAGGGGTGCTTAACCACTGAGCTACATCCTTAGCCCTTTTATTTTTTGATTTTGGGACAGGGTCTTGCTAAGTTGCTTAGAACCTCACTAAATTGCTGAGGCTGCCTCAGCCTCCCCAGCTGCTGGGATTACAGTCTTGTGCCACTGCACTAGGCGAAAAATGTTCTTTAAAATGTTCTTTTTTTTTTTTTTTTTTTTTTTAATTTCAGGGCTGAGGACCGAACTTGGGGCCTTACCTGTGCTAGGCATGCGCTCTGCCACTAAGCTAAATCCCCAACACCTAAAATGTTCTTCTTTAAGAAAGTTCTCTTTCAGTAGCATGAGTTAAATCCAGATAAGATGTAATGCTTTACAATCTAATACTTTTTTTAGAGTTATAGTGGGAAGGGGAAGGGAGGGATAAGGGAGGGTAATTGGGGGGTCACTCCTGGGGATAATTGCAATATACAGAATATATACACATTTTATATTATTTTGTTAAAATCTTGTAAGGTTGTTCAAAAATAAAAAACAAACAAACAAAAAAAAAAGTTCTCTTTCCATCCTCCCCCAGATCCTGGTGAAATGGACAGAGGTACACTGTGGTATATATAGTATTTATTGCTTGTCCCAGGTTCCTATCACAGAACTCCTAAAACCCTGGGAATTTCCTTAGGGTAGGAGTATGGTTGGGTACTCATAATGATCCCCTTTTAAACACCTGATTTTGCGCTAATAAAATTGAGACAGTTGGGAATCCCCATGAAAAATCGGACCCCTTAAGTTTAAGGGAGTAAAATCTCTCCGGGGGAATGAGACAGCCAGCCTCATTCTCCGTCTTACGGAAATGAGGAGTTAAATGTGGAGCAGTTTTCAAGGCTACAGAATTATTAAAGCACCAGGAGACAGCTGGAGAAGTCAGCTCAGCCTTCTAAGATGATGTGGTGAGAAGAAACGCCAAGAAGCTAGAGCCAGACCAAAGTCACTGAAATCAGAGCCACTGAGACAGGGACAAGAACGTGTCCTGTTGTGAAAATATTAGGAACTTTTCCAGATTGTAAGGAGCAAATTCCAGGTGGGGAGGGGCAAACACAGGCTTAGAACAGTCACTGAAGTAACTTCAGTTACCTTTACTTTATGGACATGGTAAAATACACACCCCGAGGTGGGGGCTTAGGACGGCAGTGAGCATCACATGAAGGACACTGATGAAGAAAGAGGCCAGACCTTCTCTACCCCACCTCTGCCTGTGACGGTGTCGAGGGACTGGCTCCCTGCCTATGCGGTAGGTGCCACAAAGGCTGTGCACTGTGTCCTTTGCTCCAGTTAGCCCAGGATTTCTGTCCCCCAAGTGCCACCTCCCTTGTGCTGAAGCATAAAAAATAGAGTCTTGCTCCTGTTCTCGGGGTGCCTTTATCTGCTTCTTCTGGTGGACAGCATAAGAACCCGTTGAGCCGGTGATTAAATGGCTTCTTGGGGGCCTCTAGAAAGCCCAAAGATGGGACTCATCACCAGAAAGACCAAGCGATTAAAGAATTGGAATTTTCAGCCCTCCCCACCAACCTCTGGGAACAAGAAACTGAAGGTTAAGCTCCATAAAACCTTTTTTTTTTTTCCTTTGTGCTCAGGATTGAACCCTTGGGCACTTTGCCACTGAGCTACGTTTTCAGCCCCTCTTTTTTTTTTTTTTTTTTTTTTTTTGAGACAGCATCTCACTACGTTGCCCAGGCTGGCATGAACTTGGGATCCTTCTGCCTCCACCTCCCAAGTCTCTAAGACTGCAGGAGTGGGCCACTGCACCCAGCTCTAAGCTCCATGAAAACTCTTGAACAAAGAGATGTGGTAAATTTATGGGTGGATTGCTAAACTAGTGGGGATGCTGGGAGGGGGTATGCCCAGGGAGGACCTGGAAACTCTGCTCCCCTACCGTGCCTTGCCCTAAGCATCTCCACCCCGGTTCATCTGTATCCTTCATAGTATCTTTTATAATAAACTCATGTGTTATCGGAGTCATGTGAACCATCCTAGCAAATTGTTGACTCCCACAATGGGGACATGGGGACCCCAAAGTATAGTTGTCAGAAATACAGATCACAACCTGGGACTCGAAATTGTCATCTAAAATGGGAACACAGGCTTGTGGGCAGTGTTTCTCCAGCAGATAATGAATTCAATTATAGGACACCGAAACTGGTGTCTGCTGCAGAATTTCTTGATATTGAACCTTTTTTAAAAAATTTTAAGGAGTTATTATACAATCATAAATGCATATAATGTAACAATATGATACGCATTTGTTCCTAAACCAGAATTACCCTCACATTGCCCACACCGCAGTCTCTCAATTCGTCTAATTTTTGCCCCTATAAGCTATATAAATGTTTAGATTGTGCGTTTTCCAGAATTAAATGATTGCATATGTATTATTTGGATTCTGCTGGTGTGGGGGGGTTAAAGAGTATGCTACATTGTTGATTGTCTCCCCAGATCCCTCCCTATACTTCCTCCCTTTACCCCCTTGATATTAAATCCTAAGGGTTTAATATCCTAAGGGTTTTAAGAACCCTCTGGACCAGCTAATCCTATGTACAATACTGCAGCCAAATTCAGTATACAAACAAACTGAAAACCTCACCAAGGAATTTGCCTTTGTGACACATAACTAAGTCACAGCTGATCACAGCAGCTGAACTTCAGTCAATCGCAGGTGGCCAGCTGTTCAAGCCATGTTCACACCAAGCTGGAACCAATACAGCTGTCTCTGCACCCCACTTCCATTTATTCTCCCTCACTTCCCTTTTCCTTCCAGCCCTGGAGTCTCTGAACCTCTTCCGATCTGAGGGCTGCTCAGTTCATGGTTCTTTGCTCAGTTAAACTCTGTTAAACTTAATTTGTCTAAAATTCTTTTCTTGCCAGGCATGGTGCCACACACCTGTAATCCCAGCACCTCAGGAGGCTAAAGCAGG
>PVKS010044706.1:0-14312 GCA_004027875.1 Aplodontia rufa | reverse complement strand
GCCCAGGTGACACTGACAAAGCCAGCATCCGAAGCCCAAGGGGCAACACTGGTGAACACACACGATGTAGCAAGCAGTGAGCAGGGGACATGGCCACACCATCACAGCCAGTGCCGGCGCAGGCACCCCGAGCAGCACAGCCACCACAGCAGGCAGGGACGCTGCATCCCTACCCCATGGGTGTGGAGACACCCTGTCCTCCACACGGCAGCTGCGGTCCTGCAGGCCCAGTCACCAGGCCACTCCCCATCCCGGCCTCCTCTCGCGGACCACCTGACCTGGGCACAGAGGACTCAGGGGAAATGGACCTTCTGCTGAGATGAGGAGGGTCCTGCCCGCCCTGGGCCCCACCCCAGCTGAATGGCCACCCTCGGCGCTCACTGGAGTCGCTCTCCTGCTCCCACCCACGCTCCGAGGAGGGCATGGACTCCACTCCCACAGCCACGCCAGGCCCTCTTCAGGTGGGGGACCCTGAGCACCAGCCCCTTTGAACCCAAGGAGCCCCAAATCCGGGTGTTTGAAACGAGCACATTGAATGCCTGGCGGAGGAAGGCAAGCCGTGTTTTACACCTGCGAGAAGCGCGCACAGGGGCCAGCTCACTCGCAGCCCCGACCAGAAGCACTTCAGCCAACAGAGGGCAAGGTGGCCCGGTGCCTCGATGTGCACAGTGCCCACGGGGCAGTCACCATGGCCCAGAGACAGCAGAAGGGTGCAAGAGGGCAGGCATGGGAGGCACAGGTCCCTGCAGCTGCCCAGTGCCTGCACGGTTCCCACGGCCCCTGCCCGCCCCCACCGGCTGCAGAGCTGAGCAGGGCTCATGGGAAGGAGGTGGTGGATGTCCCTGGAGGAGCTGGCAGAGACACCCAGGGCCTGCAGCTGAGATCACGCCACTGCCCTTATCTGCAGGAGCATTAGCAGGGCGCTTTATGAGCCCTGTGCTTGGATTCCAGGAGGCTCATAAAAGGACTCCAATCACGAGGGAATATTAGTGAGCCACCAACATCCTGGGTCCCAAACACATAGAGAGCCGTGGGAAATGCACAGAGAGGCCCTCTATCTGGTCACGAGTTGAAAGGAACGAGCCAGCCTCCGTGGGAAAAAGGGGGCCCGCGCACAGCACCCAGAACAGATGCCCCTGGGTGGGTGGACCCTGGCCAACTGACTCCCGGCTTCCTTTGAGCCTGCAACAAGAGCATGTTATCCTAATCACTGCAAAGCTCTCGGTAACTCAGAAGGCCGTACACAGCAGAGAACTCACAAATAAGGTCTAAGTCAGGATGGAATTTTAATTCTCTATCCTGGCTGTAAAGCCCCACGGTACAGGTTCTCAGGAGGCCCTTTGAAGGTGCCAATATGTACCCGGGCTGCAGGTTCTTTCCACCTTTATTCTTCATGATCCCAGCATGGGCAAACCGTGTTTCCTGGTTCAAGGTAGCTGCTGGAGCAGCTGCCATTTCATCCACAATCTAGAAAGGAGAAAGAAGGCACAAGGACAGTCCAGAGTCCTTTACCCAGCAACCTCTGCTCCCTTAGGAAGCAGTTAAGCACAGATTGACCCTACCCCAGCAATGCCACCCAACATGTGTCCCCAAGGAAAGAACCCAGGGACCCAAAGTGGCGCTGGCAAGTACACAGTCATGGCAGAGCCTTCAGTGGCCAGGGTGGACACGGCCCGCATTTCGGCGAGCATGGCCGGTCCATTCCACAATGCAGCCTTATTCAGCCCCAGAGGCAGGAGGTGTTGTCACACGCCAGAGGCAGTGGTGAACCCCAGGACACGAGGCTCAGCCAGATGAGCCCGTCGCAAGGACACCTGCATTAGGACACCCACCGCGGTGGCCCCGGAAGCAGTCACGCTGAGACCAGGAGCAGGAGGAGGGCCGGATTGCGGGGGTCCGGGGAGTCGCGTTCAGTGGGACAGATTGCAGTTCCAGCAGATGCAGAGGGTCCTGGGGCAGAGGGCGATGCTGGCTGAGGACAATGCGGGTGGCAGATGCAGGCAGGGTGCCTCGGAGTGGCCTGCATGGCGAGCGTCCCATCACATTACAGCCACACATGAGGACAGAGAAGGAGGAGGAGGCAGGGAGGAGAACCAGCCTTCCACCATGTCTGATGCTGCTGCCTGGTCGCCTTGGAGGCTGGCTGTGGGCTGGGGTCACAGCTGGCTGCTCTGAGGGTGGGTGAGGACAGCAGCAGCCTTGGCCATCCCTGGCTGGGGTCCACCGCTGGGAACCATGAGAGGGAAGGTGAGGACTCAGGACTTGCCCTCTGTGGGCCTCCACTGCTAGCTGGGCCAAGGGCCCCCTTCACCTCAGAGAGCTCAGGAGCTAAGAGGAAGAGGACCCAGGCTTCTGGAGTGATAGGTTGCAGCACAGCCCTGAGGGGCCTCGGTGGTCCCAGGGAGGTGGGAGGGGGCAAGGCAGAAATGTAGACTTGGATGGGCGGGTCCCACCCGATCTGAGCTGGGCTTGTCATGCGGGTAGAGGTCTCAGAAGGACACGGGGTCTTTGACCTGCAGAACCAGGGCCTGGTGATGTGATTCACCAGGACACAGCCCCGGCCGGGATGGCAAGGCCCCAGGAGTGCAGGGGACCTGGGGCTGATCCAGCCACACTGCTGGAACAGACTGGATTCCGTGGCCCTGGACGAGGCCCTGGGAGGCATGTGGAAAGGAAGACAGCACCTATGTCCGCCCTGCCATGCGGGGCTGGAGGCCAGGAGGAGAGCTAGAAGGGGCTTCTGAGACCACAGTGGCTGGGGTGGGCATCCACCCAGCCAGTAGGTAGTGGCAGGAGGTGCACGCAGGGCCCACAGGCCTGGGGGACCACCGGGAGCACCGGGGGCTATGTGGCCAGGGCAGGCCCCGGCCCTCAGGCCTAGCAGACCCTCTAGGCACTCAGAGGAGCAGAGCCAGGGAAGGCTTAGAGCCCTGCAGGGCAGAGGGACAGCCCAGGCCAGGCCCAGTGGGAAGAGACGAGACTCTCCCAAGGGAGAGATGAGGTCGAGTTCCCTGAGAAAGTCTCTTGGGAGCCCTAGGGAGCAGTCACAGGCCCTGGGGACAAAGGGCGGCTGGGTCCAGAGCTGCAGTCCCACACAATCACCTAAGATGACCATGAGGGAGTCAAGGCCTGAGGCCGAGAGTGGCTGACGCCGACCTAGGAAGAGGTCCACGGCTCCCCAGTGAGGAGCCCGACCTGAACCCACAAAAGCCAGTGCTGTGTGGCCAGGGTGGGCCCAGGGCAGCAGGAGAGAGGACAGAGGTGCAGTGTGGGCCCTGGTGAGCGGACCTGCCCTGTCCCCCACCTTCACGCCTCTTTCCTTCGGACCCCCGCAGAGTCCCTGTGAACCTGGGCTTCTCAGCCTCCAGGACTGTCACAGAGCCTGGTGCCCTCTCCCAGCCTCTGCCTCCAGAAGGTTCTGGTGCGGTGGTCCTTGTGCCTGCAGTAGGTCTGGGGCATGCAGACACCCCCTGCCCTCCTCTGGGCCCCGTGCCCTCAACCCTCCACACCTCCACTGACACCCCTGACCCAGGCCGCTGCTGCCTGTCCCCACCAGGGCCACCCCGCCATGGTGTGACTCGCGTGACGCCACCAGCCTTCCCGCCGAGACCTGTGGCAGACCTGCAGAACGTTACGGAGAAATGAAAGGGAAGGAGAGGAAGAGACAGATGTGGTCTCCTGTAAACAGTCTGATTTCCCAATGTAAACCAGATTCCGGCCCAAGACATCAGGTAAACATCTGCGTCAGAGCCCCCGGCCCCCCACCGCCCGGGAGGCCCAGGGGTCTGCATCGCCTACTCTGGGACGTGTCAGAGTCGCCGCCGAGACATTTCGTAATTAGGCAAAATTAGGCCTTGCATTCCTCCGCTAAATCCCAAAGATCTCTGCAATTTCAGGTCTTCTCAAAAATGAAAACATTTGGTAATTAAATGGCACGAGTGAGAATGGTATAGAATGTGCTCTCAACTGGAAAATGCCAATTAGGGAGGCCGTCCTGCCTTCCCACCCACCTTGGCCGGGCGGGGGCTTATCTCTGCACCAGGAATCTGCTTGGGGAGCAGATTAGCTGTGGCCTTGCTCTCCGGATGGGCGGCCGGGGCTGGGGGAGGAGGAGTGGGCTGACCCTGGCTCTCTGATACCGGGGTTTGGGGCTGGGAGGCCCCTCATTGCCTCCAGCTGTGGGGGCAGCACCAAGGACAGTGACCTTGGCAGTGCAGGCTGGGGATTAGTTCCTTGCAAGCTGGCTGGGTCCCTTCCCTGGGCCTTGAATCCTGCCTGAACCCCGGGCCCAGGTGCCCGATGCAGCTCCTGGCCAGTTGCCCTTCTGGTGTTGGTTCACGTGGCGCTCTCTGCCTTTTTCTGCTGTATTCTCTTTGTTTTTCTGTTTCAGTTTTATTGGTTGGAAAATGTGCACGCTGCAGGGCCACAGATCAGAAGTCTCCCTCCTGGCTGTGGCACTCACTGGCAGTCTGGTCGACCTCTCGCTCTCCTTGCAGAAATACTGGGACAAAGGGCAGCTTCCCCTTGGCATATGCAGCCTTCAATAAGCACTTTGTGTTTAATGCCTCAGGGTCTTAAGCTTTTAAAGTGCAGCTTCACAGATATGAAGGAGCTCTAGGAGCCCCCCGTGTCCCCAGACTCTTCCTACCCAGCACAACACTCGTCAAATTTCCAGTGGGCACTGCACCTGTCTGTGCTGCCCAATGGCAGTGCCAGTTCCTGGGAGCAGCGTGGAAGGAACAGAACACTGTCACCCCTGCCCCTCCCCTGGCCCTCGACACTGGCCCACCTCAGCAGCCCCCTCCAACCTCTGACCTGCCTTCCAGGCCTATGCGTGTTGCATAAATGGACAGTGTGTGAGCATCCACTCAGGAAGTGCCCCAGGGACCCAGTTCTACCCCATGGCATGGACGGGTCGCAGCACACGCTCACCTACTGGAGACCCCTTGGCTCCCGTCCTGTTAGGGCCATCAGGAACACAGCCCTGGAGCATCTGTGCGGGGTTGTGTGGGCCTTCAGCTTCCTGCATTTGGGGTGCACACCCAGAGTGATGCCGGATGTGTGGTGAATGGAGGGTTGGATCTTTAGGAAGGTGTCCGACTGTGTGCCCCAGTGCTGAGCTCTTTTCCTCTCCTGTCCAGCCCCCTGCGGTGTCCTCAGCTTGGTCCTGGCTATGTGGTGGCCACAGGCATCACCAGGACTCGGCCTCCCCTGTGGTCCTCAGCCCTGTGCCCTCTTCAGGACACATCTGTGTCCCCAGGCCTGACCTCGAGGGGTTGTGGCCTCTGCACCGTGGAGTTTGGAGTTCCTACTGTACTATGAAGTGAACCCTTGGCAGACATTTTGTTTGCAAAAATTTCTCCCAGTCTACAGCTTTCCTTCACATCCTTCTTAACAGGGTCCTTTGAAAGAAATGTAGAGGGCTGGAGCAGTGCTCCGTGGCTACAGCGCTTGCCTGGCACACACAGGGAAGCGGGTTGGAACCCCAGCACCATGGACACAACAAAGTGTCCAAACAACAAAGGCCACATGAAAAACTAAACAAACTTGATTCTCTCTTTCTCTCTCTCTCTCACTGTTCCTCACTCTTAAAAAAAAAAAAAGTAAATTATAGATCCTGTTTCTGATGAGCTAAGAATCTTTGTGGTCTTGCACACTTCCCCCCCCCCCCCGTCTTTTTTCTTTTCTTTTCTTTTCTTTTTTTTCTTTTCATGGGCATGGAACCCAGGGCCTTGTGCGTAAGCCAGCTGCACCCCCAGTCGCTGCTCTTGTGTTTTCTTCTACAAATTGCATATCTTTTGATCTGGTTGAGTCAACCTTTGTGTGAGGCATGAGGTGGAGGTCAGGGCCCCATTTTATCTTGTGGATAACCAGCCGACCCAGCCGTTCTTCCTGCGTCAAGCTGCCTTTGAACTCACGCAGTATCAGGTTGCTGTCGTGGGGTCTGCTGTGGACCACGCTGCTGTGCTGCAGCTAACCTCCTTCCCAGGGTCACAGTCAGTCTTAGAATCAAGAAGGGTGATTCTTCTAACTGTGTTTTCTTAGGAAAAAAAAAGTCCAGCGATCCTAGTTTGCCCTTCCAGATAGATTTTAAAATCTGTTTCTTTTTTTTTCTTCAAAAAAATCTTCCTCGTATTTTGATAAGTATTGTGTTAAACCTGTAGAGATTGGGGGCTGGAACGGGGGCTCAGCACTTGCCAGGCATGTGTGAGGACCCGGGTTCAAATCCCAGCAACACATGCACAAGTAAGTGTCAGAAAAGCAAGACCCAGATGAAAAAATAAAATTGATTCTCTCTCTCTTCCTCTCTCTCTCCCTGTCTTAAAAAAACCCTATAGAGATCAATTTAGGGGAACAATTAAAATATAAAGCAATCGCCATAATTTGCTTCATTAGTGGGCTAGGAGGGAAGCCACAGGCAGCCTCCTGAACTGTCTTGCAGCTCAGCTCCTCTGTGAACGCCCGCTCCTCCGCCCAGTCCGCGATGCTACTGAGCTGCTCTTGACTCGCCTATGGCACACAAGCTGTGCAGGGACTCTGGTGTCCCCGTCTGTTGGGAATGTCCTCCCCTGAGCACCATTTCTGCTGTGACCTCAAGAGAGCCCCCAGCTCGGAGGCGGTGCATGCGTATTTCAGGCTGTGCCTATCAGCCCCTCACCTGGGGTCCCGCTAACCTTCTCCATACGTCTGTCGGAAGCGTAGTGTTTTGATTCTCCGGTTTGGATTTGGACGCCACCACACTGTTGACAATAAAGAGTAAACGAGTGGCCAACTCTGCATGGGTGCTTTTGGCCACTTGGACGTGGCAGAGGGCTCAAAGGACCACAGTTGAAGCTCACACCAGAAAACCTAGGAGAGCAGAATGGATCCAAGTCTAAGGAGAACTCGTGTGTGGACTGAGGGGAGGTCCCGTGGCTCCCCCAGGGGCACAAACCATTGCTACCTGCAAGATGGCAGCTGTCCCCACACTGCGGGCAGATGGATGCAACTGCCATCAGGGGCCTCGGGCTCTTCAACACACTGTCTGTATGAAAGTACAGAAGACCTAGGCCGACGGAAGGAAGTTTGAAAAGAAGAAAGAAGCTGCCAGAGAAAGCATCTGTGATTCCAAGACTCAAAGCAGCAGCAGGGACGGGCGGGTGGGGCTGGCACAGAGATGGACTCAGGTGAGCAGAGCAGGGGTGGAGGTGGCCTAGAGCACCGGGCTCCGGCTGCCCTGAGGACATGGCACCAGCTCTGGTGGATTCTCAGAAGGGAACCCTCCGCCTTCCCTGGGACACGTGCTCCCACCCGGGTTCTACGGGCAATGAGGTGCCTGACCTAAAGCCCTGCTCCCCATGGCTTGGAGCATGCTGTGCTGGGTCCCCTCTCCCACCAGGAGAGCCCAGCCACCTTCCTGTCCTGAGTGCTGGGCTCTCGGTCCTCCAGCAGTACAGGGCCTTCCCAGCCAGAAGATACCTGTGTCTCCCAGGTGTGGCTCTTACCAGGACAAAGGACTTTAGGAAGCTCCCCACCTCCCAGCAGAAGTCTCACTACAGAACCCTAGTTTGAGAGCACAGGGCAAAGTCTCTCCTCCTGCAAAGCGGATGTCCATGTGTCACCTTGGAGGATGTAGGCTGATGGCCCATGGGTGAGCTTTGAGGAGCAGATGCCCGGTGACGTGTTGGCCCCTGCATCAACTGCAGGCTGAAGGAACAGCAAACCACAAGGGAGCTCCCAGCAAGCTGTCTGTGGACTGCCCTGGGGCAGCCTCCCCTCCAGGGCCTCCAGCCTGCTGCCACACTGCAGAGGCAGGACTCAGGGCCTCTGCGGTCTGAGTCCTCGTGCTGAACCTCTGCACACCCTGCTGCTTCTGTTGCTCGAGAGAACCCAGCCAGTACACCTGCCAGCTCGGCCTGGCTTCCAGGTCTATGGTCCTGGGCAGGGAACCTGAGGGTAGCGCTCCTGGAGGAACTTCCTGAAACCCAGTGGGTGCCCCCTGTATGAGACCGGGCATGTGACAGCCACAGAGGGCCAGAGCAGGCTTCAGACACCCCACGGTGTGGGAGACAGGTTTTCCTGCAAAGCCTGCAAGAGGCCCCACTGTGTGGAAGGCCAGGTTCCAGATGAGGACAGAGAGATTGGCTATGACAGTGTGACCCTGACCCTGTGTACTTTTCCTGTTTCTAGAAGAACATGTTACTGGCTCGAGGGAGGCTTGCACGGGCCAGAGTCCGCCGACGTGCACGCAGTGTCCAGCACAATCAAGATTCCTCAGGGGCCCATCTGGGCTCTGTTCCTGCGTCCAGCTGAGCTCCTCTCCTCACATGTGGAGGGGGCACGCTCTGTCCTGAGCAGAGCGGGGCCCGCATGCAGAAGGGGAAGTGGGGACAGCCTCCGGGCCCCCAGCCCTGCCCACATTCCAAGCTGGAGGCCGCTTGTTGAAGGACAAGACCTAAGTGTAGTGTGTCAAGCAGGGATGTGACAAGGACAGAACAAGGTGGCATTGGCCCCAGCAGGGGCTGGATGCCAGCCCGTCCAGGACCGGCTTGGTGGAGAGTGAGAACCCATGCCTTACCCCAGCACCCAGACAGGGCCTGACCGAGAAGGCAGCCCAGCCCTCCTTTTCTTAAAAAAATACAGCCTTATCACCAAAGTGTACAAATCATTACTTGAAATCCTAATGCCGGCAATCCCCAGGCAACACATGCCCCCTGGGACACATGGAACAGGCACTGGCCCTGTGGGAGCGACTGTGGGCTGCTGAGGGGCCCTCGCCAAGCCCAGCTGTGCCCCTCCTCAGCTTTCTCTGATGTCCTCCAGGGGGACCTTGCCAGGGTCCCACCCCTAGTGTTAGCTCCACACCAGCCCTTTTCCTGGGGCCATCCTGGTCTCCCCAGAAGGACTTGGCTGGGAGTGACTGCTCTCCTCATGCCCTCCAAGTGACATGGGAGCTGAATGTGGGTGGGGTCACGCTGTCTCTGGAGCCACGCAGCACTGCCCATCTGACCCGAGTGTCCCTTACATGGGAACCATGTCATTGACCTGTCCGGGTTCCGGCAGAAACCTGAGCAGGATGGCAACCAGAAGTGTGCCAAGAAGGGAGAGAGCAGGAGCTCGGGGCCCACATCGCTGGCTCACCCCGTCCTGTCGAAAGAGCAGATGAAAGCTCTGAGGGTGAGGGGGCTCCCCGCTGTCTTCCCCAGTGCCCACCACAGTGCCCAGCCACGGGGATGGCTGCTTCTGTCCCTGGGATCAGATTATCCTGTAGACGGGACCTCGTCTCAGCCACCCTGGGGTCCCCGCCACTAGCCATGGTAAAGCAGGGCCCTGGAAAGGTGTTTTGAGTGGTTTCTGGGACCCAGAGGCCCACAAGAAGGTTTTCACATGCTAAAGGTGAAGCAAAACCCCCAGTGCCTGCCATGCCTGCTTAGGAGGCGAAGCAGCTCCCCATGTGTGTAGACAGACTCTGTCCTGGAACAAATGAAGTCCCTGTGCAAGACACACCCAGCACCGAGAGTCTTCCCTGCCAAGTGGGTGTTCAACAGCCCCGGTCTATGGGCCTCCCAGTGATGCCACAAGGCTGCACCCCGTCCGGGACAGTGTACCACCAAGGCAGGTTCAGGGACATGGGGCCTGAGTTTCACATATGCTCGTGGGTCACAAAGCCTATTCCTCTTAATTTTTATTCAGTTCATGAAAAATAAAACCAGCTCAAGCAGTGTGCTGAAGTAGGTGTGGAGGCTGATCTCTCCCCGGCCTGGAGGAGGGCACCGAGCATGGGGTGATGGAGCCCACAGGCCGGCAGGGGGGAGGGCCCCACCTGGACAGGAGCCGGAAGGCACAGTGTTCAGCGACAGATATCAGGGGGCAACCTATAGGAGCACTACTGAAGCCGACCGGCAACACACTCCATCCAACCTGCCCAGCAGCAACGGGCCAGACCTGAGGAATGACGGGCTGACCAGCAGAGCGGAGGGCAATGAAGTCCCAGAATAGAGGAGAAAACCAGGCAGGGCCTCAGGAGCCCCTCAAGAAACAACTGGCCCAGGGTTCAGGCAGGATTCAAGGCCCAGGGAAGGGACCCAGCCAGCTTGCAAGGAACTAATCCCCAGCCTGCACTGCCAAGGTCACTGTCCTTGGTGCTGCCCCCACAGCTGGAGGCAATGAGGGGCCTCCCAGCCCCAAACCCCGGTATCAGAGAGCCAGGGTCAGCCCACTCCTCCTCCCCCAGCCCCGGCCGCCCATCCGGAGAGCAAGGCCACAGCTAATCTGCTCCCCAAGCAGATTCCTGGTGCAGAGATAAGCCCCCGCCCGGCCAAGGTGGGTGGGAAGGCAGGACGGCCTCCCTAATTGGCATTTTCCAGTTGAGAGCACATTCTATACCATTCTCACTCGTGCCATTTAATTACCAAATGTTTTCATTTTTGAGAAGACCTGAAATTGCAGAGATCTTTGGGATTTAGCGGAGGAATGCAAGGCCTAATTTTGCCTAATTACGAAATGTCTCGGCGGCGACTCTGACACGTCCCAGAGTAGGCGATGCAGACCCCTGGGCCTCCCGGGCGGTGGGGGGCCGGGGGCTCTGACGCAGATGTTTACCTGATGTCTTGGGCCGGAATCTGGTTTACATTGGGAAATCAGACTGTTTACAGGAGACCACATCTGTCTCTTCCTCTCCTTCCCTTTCATTTCTCCGTAACGTTCTGCAGGTCTGCCACAGGTCTCGGCGGGAAGGCTGGTGGCGTCACGCGAGTCACACCATGGCGGGGTGGCCCTGGTGGGGACAGGCAGCAGCGGCCTGGGTCAGGGGTGTCAGTGGAGGTGTGGAGGGTTGAGGGCACGGGGCCCAGAGGAGGGCAGGGGGTGTCTGCATGCCCCAGACCTACTGCAGGCACAAGGACCACCGCACCAGAACCTTCTGGAGGCAGAGGCTGGGAGAGGGCACCAGGCTCTGTGACAGTCCTGGAGGCTGAGAAGCCCAGGTTCACAGGGACTCTGCGGGGGTCCGAAGGAAAGAGGCGTGAAGGTGGGGGACAGGGCAGGTCCGCTCACCAGGGCCCACACTGCACCTCTGTCCTCTCTCCTGCTGCCCTGGGCCCACCCTGGCCACACAGCACTGGCTTTTGTGGGTTCAGGTCGGGCTCCTCATTGGGGAGCCGTGGACCTCTTCCTAGGTCGGCGTCAGCCACTCTCGGCCTCAGGCCTTGACTCCCTCATGGTCATCTTAGGTGATTGTGTGGGACTGCAGCTCTGGACCCAGCCGCCCTTTGTCCCCAGGGCCTGTGACTGCTCCCTAGGGCTCCCAAGAGACTTTCTCAGGGAACTCGACCTCATCTCTCCCTTGGGAGAGTCTCGTCTCTTCCCACTGGGCCTGGCCTGGGCTGTCCCTCTGCCCTGCAGGGCTCTAAGCCTTCCCTGGCTCTGCTCCTCTGAGTGCCTAGAGGGTCTGCTAGGCCTGAGGGCCGGGGCCTGCCCTGGCCACATAGCCCCCGGTGCTCCCGGTGGTCCCCCAGGCCTGTGGGCCCTGCGTGCACCTCCTGCCACTACCTACTGGCTGGGTGGATGCCCACCCCAGCCACTGTGGTCTCAGAAGCCCCTTCTAGCTCTCCTCCTGGCCTCCAGCCCCGCATGGCAGGGCGGACATAGGTGCTGTCTTCCTTTCCACATGCCTCCCAGGGCCTCGTCCAGGGCCACGGAATCCAGTCTGTTCCAGCAGTGTGGCTGGATCAGCCCCAGGTCCCCTGCACTCCTGGGGCCTTGCCATCCCGGCCGGGGCTGTGTCCTGGTGAATCACATCACCAGGCCCTGGTTCTGCAGGTCAAAGACCCCGTGTCCTTCTGAGACCTCTACCCGCATGACAAGCCCAGCTCAGATCGGGTGGGACCCGCCCATCCAAGTCTACATTTCTGCCTTGCCCCCTCCCACCTCCCTGGGACCACCGAGGCCCCTCAGGGCTGTGCTGCAACCTATCACTCCAGAAGCCTGGGTCCTCTTCCTCTTAGCTCCTGAGCTCTCTGAGGTGAAGGGGGCCCTTGGCCCAGCTAGCAGTGGAGGCCCACAGAGGGCAAGTCCTGAGTCCTCACCTTCCCTCTCATGGTTCCCAGCGGTGGACCCCAGCCAGGGATGGCCAAGGCTGCTGCTGTCCTCACCCACCCTCAGAGCAGCCAGCTGTGACCCCAGCCCACAGCCAGCCTCCAAGGCGACCAGGCAGCAGCATCAGACATGGTGGAAGGCTGGTTCTCCTCCCTGCCTCCTCCTCCTTCTCTGTCCTCATGTGTGGCTGTAATGTGATGGGACGCTCGCCATGCAGGCCACTCCGAGGCACCCTGCCTGCATCTGCCACCCGCATTGTCCTCAGCCAGCATCGCCCTCTGCCCCAGGACCCTCTGCATCTGCTGGAACTGCAATCTGTCCCACTGAACGCGACTCCCCGGACCCCCGCAATCCGGCCCTCCTCCTGCTCCTGGTCTCAGCGTGACTGCTTCCGGGGCCACCGCGGTGGGTGTCCTAATGCAGGTGTCCTTGCGACGGGCTCATCTGGCTGAGCCTCGTGTCCTGGGGTTCACCACTGCCTCTGGCGTGTGACAACACCTCCTGCCTCTGGGGCTGAATAAGGCTGCATTGTGGAATGGACCGGCCATGCTCGCCGAAATGCGGGCCGTGTCCACCCTGGCCACTGAAGGCTCTGCCATGACTGTGTACTTGCCAGCGCCACTTTGGGTCCCTGGGTTCTTTCCTTGGGGACACATGTTGGGTGGCATTGCTGGGGTAGGGTCAATCTGTGCTTAACTGCTTCCTAAGGGAGCAGAGGTTGCTGGGTAAAGGACTCTGGACTGTCCTTGTGCCTTCTTTCTCCTTTCTAGATTGTGGATGAAATGGCAGCTGCTCCAGCAGCTACCTTGAACCAGGAAACACGGTTTGCCCATGCTGGGATCATGAAGAATAAAGGTGGAAAGAACCTGCAGCCCGGGTACATATTGGCACCTTCAAAGGGCCTCCTGAGAACCTGTACCGTGGGGCTTTACAGCCAGGATAGAGAATTAAAATTCCATCCTGACTTAGACCTTATTTGTGAGTTCTCTGCTGTGTACGGCCTTCTGAGTTACCGAGAGCTTTGCAGTGATTAGGATAACATGCTCTTGTTGCAGGCTCAAAGGAAGCCGGGAGTCAGTTGGCCAGGGTCCACCCACCCAGGGGCATCTGTTCTGGGTGCTGTGCGCGGGCCCCCTTTTTCCCACGGAGGCTGGCTCGTTCCTTTCAACTCGTGACCAGATAGAGGGCCTCTCTGTGCATTTCCCACGGCTCTCTATGTGTTTGGGACCCAGGATGTTGGTGGCTCACTAATATTCCCTCGTGATTGGAGTCCTTTTATGAGCCTCCTGGAATCCAAGCACAGGGCTCATAAAGCGCCCTGCTAATGCTCCTGCAGATAAGGGCAGTGGCGTGATCTCAGCTGCAGGCCCTGGGTGTCTCTGCCAGCTCCTCCAGGGACATCCACCACCTCCTTCCCATGAGCCCTGCTCAGCTCTGCAGCCGGTGGGGGCGGGCAGGGGCCGTGGGAACCGTGCAGGCACTGGGCAGCTGCAGGGACCTGTGCCTCCCATGCCTGCCCTCTTGCACCCTTCTGCTGTCTCTGGGCCATGGTGACTGCCCCGTGGGCACTGTGCACATCGAGGCACCGGGCCACCTTGCCCTCTGTTGGCTGAAGTGCTTCTGGTCGGGGCTGCGAGTGAGCTGGCCCCTGTGCGCGCTTCTCGCAGGTGTAAAACACGGCTTGCCTTCCTCCGCCAGGCATTCAATGTGCTCGTTTCAAACACCCGGATTTGGGGCTCCTTGGGTTCAAAGGGGCTGGTGCTCAGGGTCCCCCACCTGAAGAGGGCCTGGCGTGGCTGTGGGAGTGGAGTCCATGCCCTCCTCGGAGCGTGGGTGGGAGCAGGAGAGCGACTCCAGTGAGCGCCGAGGGTGGCCATTCAGCTGGGGTGGGGCCCAGGGCGGGCAGGACCCTCCTCATCTCAGCAGAAGGTCCATTTCCCCTGAGTCCTCTGTGCCCAGGTCAGGTGGTCCGCGAGAGGAGGCCGGGATGGGGAGTGGCCTGGTGACTGGGCCTGCAGGACCGCAGCTGCCGTGTGGAGGACAGGGTGTCTCCACACCCATGGGGTAGGGATGCAGCGTCCCTGCCTGCTGTGGTGGCTGTGCTGCTCGGGGTGCCTGCGCCGGCACTGGCTGTGATGGTGTGGCCATGTCCCCTGCTCACTGCTTGCTACATCGTGTGTGTTCACCAGTGTTGCCCCTTGGGCTTCGGATGCTGGCTTTGTCAGTGTCACCTGGGC
>PVKS010044705.1:0-14188 GCA_004027875.1 Aplodontia rufa | reverse complement strand
CTGTCCCTCTCTCTTTAAAAAAAAAAAACAACCATTAAGAGATAGTTTTGAAAATCCTAGCATTTAGCATTTTAGGCAGAATTCTTGTGGTCTGGTATGGTACCAAATCAAAAACTCAAAGGGAATAAAGAACATGTGGTTTTGGAGCAGGCATGTTCAGATTCCTCACTGATCACTTCTGTGGCCCCATGAAGTGTCCTTGGCCTTTCCCACTGCACTCTTTTCCCCAGGACTAGGGTTGTCTTACTGAAGGATCTCCTCTTGATACTTTGGGAGAAGAGGCTCCAAAATATCTTCAAAGACCAGTGTAGCTGCTAAATCTAATCAGTTACTGGATGCTTGGATATCTTAAAATCATCTAAGTAAAGGTCACCTGGCCATCTTGATCTATGCTGAGATAAGAGGAAGGGGTTCTTCTAGTTAGATTAGATACCGACACTCTGGCCAGAATTGGACAATCTCAAGGGATGTGGTTCTGCAACATTTTGGGTTAACATCTGTGTCAGTTTTTCATTGTTGTGGCCAAAATAACTGACAAGAACAACAGAGAAGAGTAAAAGTTTATTTGGGGCTCACAGTTTCAGAGGTTCAGTCTATGATTTGCCAACTCCATTGCTCTGGGTTAAAGATGAGGCAGAACATCGTGGTGGAAGGGCATGGTGGAGGAAAGCTGCTCAGTTCATGGCAGTGGGGAAGCAGAAAGAGTAAGCAAGGAGTCAGGGTCAAGACAGAATCCTCAAGGGCATGCCACCAGTGACCTCCTTTCTCCAGCCATGCCCTACTTGCCTACAGTTACCACTCAGTAGCCCATGCAAATTACTAGTCTATCAACTGAATTAATCCACTGATGAAGTTGTTGGTCTCATAATCAAAAATATCACCATTGAACATTAGTGAACATGTGCTTTTCAAGTGACACCTCACATCCAGACCATCACAAACATTTGGAATGTCGCTTTTTCTAAGGATAATAGTTCTTACTAACCATCTACCTATATTGGCCTTTGTTTTATATATGTATACATACACATATATATATATATATATTTTTTTTTTCTGTAAGTAGGCTCATTAGATTCAGTAATGAAAAGGAGGAAGTGACAGAGGGAAAACAGTTCATTTAGAAGTCTCTGGATAATCTCCAGAGTGCCAGTGATGACCCTTGACTCTGTGATGTGACAGGCTTCCCTGTCCTGGAGCAATATGAGTGGATACTCAGTCATGGGATGAAGGTCTGCAATATCCCAGGAGAAGAGTACAATGAAGTCACAAGTGAGGGTACTGACTACTACGACATATAAGATTCTCTTTGTGTTCAATTATGTGTTGAAAAAGTCTAAAATGCTTCCAACTTCTGGATGGAGGCCAAGTGCTGGGAGTAGTGATACAGAGAAGGAAACCAAAAGACAGAACTGAAAAACCAATTTGGTCACTTGAAGAGGTTCTTGTTTTGATTTGGACCACTTTCTCTATTATGTTGTTAAGTAAAAAAGCGTTGTATAACTTTTAATCCTCCAGTTTTCCAGAGAAGGCATAGAATTAAAGTCCGAGCAAATGGAGGAAATAGTTGGGCACTGTTGGGATGTAGGAGTAGGCAGTGCCACCTGCAGTGAGCTCATGGTGAATCCCACATAGGAGCCATGCAGACTTCCTACTGACAACCCACAGGACACTGAGCCTGACCAGGGAGCACACATATGACACAGTCATTCATGAGGTCAGGGAAAGGGAGGATGCTTGGGAGAGCAGGCCCCCAACACGCCTGTTCCTGAATGCCACGGATCTAAGGCCCATTACTTGTTACAAATCTGTGTTTTCTAATTACTTGAGAATGAAGATGATAATGGCAACACAAACAGAGATAATATGTAACTAAGTTAGTGTTATCATTCTGTACTGAGAATAAGCAAAAAGAGACTCAAACCAGAAATCGCTACTGTCTTATGTTTTTGTCCTATTTAAATCTACCAAAGCCAGGGCTATAATGAGTGACCAAGGCACTTGTTAGGGAGTAAAATTTAAAGGAATAGCGCATTAAGATATTGATTATCTTGGTTATTGAGTTTTGTACTGTGTCTTTAAATCATGGGCCCCAGAAGAATGCCTCCCATGCCTCACTCTGGGCTCAGCCTAGTTAAAAAAAGAAAAGAAAAAAAAAAGAAAAGAAAAGGAAAAAAAGTGCATCAGCTAAAGGTGTTAAGTGATTGGAAAACGGCCAGTTAAATAATCAGACAAAATCAACTTACAGACTCAGGAAAGTCTCCAAATGCATGCTATTCTTGGGCAAGGACTTCCCTGATGGAAACTATCCAAAGAAAACAACAAAGATGTGTACAAAGATCTAACACTCACTTCAGTGCTATTCATGATAATAAAAAAACTGGAAATAATCTAGGTGCTCGCCCACAGAGGATTAACAAAATATGATACTGAACTGATTCCTATGCAGCTATTAAAATGATAATGTGGCAGATAAGAAGATGTTCATGATATGCTTATGGGAAATATGCAAAAACCACTAGGTGGATGGATGACTACATTTCCGGTTTCCCTTTTTGTTCTCTGTCATTCAGCCTCTCCACGACAGAGTGGTTTTTTTTTGTTTTGTTTTGTTTTGTTTTGTTTTTTTTAAAGTTACTCTCAGGCTTAAAATGATTTCCTACTGTGTTTGAAATAAGTCTGAACCATTTGGCCATCCTGCTCTGGGCCCTGGCTGTGTCTCCAGCCTGGTCTTTTACAGCTCTCTTCTTTGCACATTCTCCCCAGCCATCCCAGGTTCCTGTGTATTCTTTGAACATACAACATTTGGGCATACTTTAGGGAACCTGCACCAACTTTTCTTTTTGCCTGAAATATTCTTCCTCAAAACACTCACACATCTGACTCCTCAGGCCTGCAGCTCAAATGTCATGTCCTCAGAGATGGCTTTCCTGGCATCAAACCTCAAGTGGCCACTGCCACCTCACTCTACCATGTCCTTCTGTTTCAATTGCTCCACAGCACTTAATGCCCTCAGAAATGATCTTTATTTTCTAGTTTATTATCTGCCTCCTGAAATAGAGAATGAAAGCTCTATTTCATTCTTTGAAATGAAGAATGAAAGAAGAGGCTTTGCCTGCCTGTCTACCTACATTCTACCCACACTGCCCCAAACCATGCCTGGCACGGTGCAGACACTCCAAGGGTCACTGCTGAGTAGCTATGGTAAGATGTTCTACAGAGGCATATGGGTTACTGTGCTCTGGCATCTTCATAAACCTAAAGGCCTGCAACAGTGGAGCACAAAAATCTCTTTGGATCCTGAAATTCTGGACGGTTCTAAGTTTCTTCTTTCTCTTTACATTCATTTTCTACAGCAATAATGTACGGCTTTTGAAAAATAAATTTTTTTCCTTCTGTTTATTTCTTAGAATGTTGTCATAATAAGGGAATGCTACCATGGCTGGCTTGAGAGTAGAACAAAATGCCAGAACTGGAAAAAATCTCAGAGGATGTTTGGTTCTATCTCACCTCTGCTTTCAGAGGTGAGAAAGCTGACTGCTGAACATGAAGAGTGTAGCGTAGGGTGCTTTTCAATACACCAGTGGTTCTCAAACTTTACGCATGTGAGAATCACCTCATGTGATTCTCATGAGAAGATAGATTTGCTCCCCCAGAATTTCTGATTCATTAGGTCTGAGGTGGGGCCTGAGAACCTGCCTCTGGACAAGGTCCTGCATGACGTAGGTGCTGTTTGTCCAGGCCGCCCTTGGAGATGTGACAGGCTATGTTACAATGCTCCTCATGGCTCTCTTGGAAATGTTTTATTTTCTTTTTTATTTTCCTATAGGAATGGTAGTGATTCAAATAATAGCCCAAGCCAAAAAAGTCATAGAAAACCCAGCCTATCAGGTTCCCTACCAGATGTTCCTACTGAAAAGGAGTTAAGGGAACAGGGTAAGAATGGTTTTGCCAACCTGCTCTACCCTGGGAATTGTGCTGGATTGGTTACATTTTATCTGTTCAATCCTTTTTACTACAGAAAATCTAACTCAGAGAGATTAAGGAACTAAGAGCAAACAGGAAGTGGGGGAGTCAGATTTCAGGTCCATCACTGTTTGACTATGAAGTCCAGGGTTATTTGCCATCCTTCAGAATGGAAAGTTGTCACTGGTGGCATTTGCAGTGGTAAACTGATGTCCCCAACATAGAAACAAACACTCCCAAGAAATTTTAACATGATGTCATGCCCTCAATGATGCTTCAACATTAACATCCAACCTTTTCTCTGGGGGTGAAGGCTGGGATCATTCATTTACATGATACTCAGCAACTTGCAGTCCCCAGAGTACAGATGATTTGAATCAGCGCCTGGCTTATTATTGTGTGTCTTCTTTGAGATAAAAGGGAGAGGGTGAATTTATCATGGAGCTGATCCTGTGACAAAGGAAGGATTAAAATGCATTTTGCCAGGAAAATTCCTAATGGGTGTTGCAGCTGAACAGAACTACCTCACTTTTCTAAGAAACAAACTTTAAATTCAAAAGCTAAAAGCTTTTGAATGTAACTTTTACATTTGATGCAAAAATAAACTGGGGAATAGTTGTTGCTCCCTTTCTATTTACTGAAGGAGAAATGAACGAGGGATAAGATGACTAGGTGACGAGGTCCCTGCACTGAAAACACCCGCACAATCAATTTGTTCTATACTTTGGTCACCTTGATTTTGAGAAAGCGCAGTAAATATTGATATGGCAAAGAGTCTTGGTGACATTTTCTAACTTTGTAGTTTTGACCAGAATTCCAAATTAAGAACAAGGTTAAATATCAGTGGGTTATTTCAGGAAGAGCAAAAACAGAAACTTGGCTTTCTGTATCTGTCTGCCTGTATTTCTTCCTTTACCTCATGCTTTGTCTTTACATGATTTAGTACAGGTCCAAAAGAAGCTGGAGAAACTGGTTTTACGTGAAAACAAAAGGAAGTCCATCCTGAGCAACTGTGGCTATAGCACCAGAGGTAGCTCATGTGGTCAGTCCCTTCCAGTGCCCTCTGTGAAGGCCCTGGTGCCTCTTCTCTAAGAAGTTAATTGTCTAATCATGACATTTTGGCTAAAAAGACAGCAGTAGAGACCTTGAAAGGAAGACAGTGGGAAGAAGGAACAGGACAGAGTAGATGTAAAAAAAGGACAAGAGGACCCCAGAGATGGGCATGGGAGAGCTGTTAAAATCGGATTCCACTGGCAACTTCGCTCAAAACACAACTATGGATGTGTTAAGATTCAGAGTGACTGTGGTCTCCTTGGCGCACTGAATCAGTAAGACGGGCCAAATTCACAGCTCTCATTTGCTGATGCTGAAAAGATCTGGCTGTCCCGCTGCTAGGAAAATGTGCAGGATTTTGTTGATTATGGAGAAGAGAAGGTCTGAGAGATCTTGTAGAATAAGCCTGGGTTTGAAGCTGAAGAGTCATTTCTTCTGAGCTTCTGAGCGAGGCATCTATTGTGCAATGCAGGGCTCGACTGTGTAGCACGAGCATGCTCCCTTCTCACTCCTGATTCCTGCCCTTCATGAAGAGTTGGAGAAGAGCCATTCTGTCTTCCCCGAAGGAATCATACAGCTGCAGCTGCAAATGCAGCTTCAGCAGCCGTTGTCCTACTGTTAAATGTTTGCTTTTAAATATTACACTAGCCTGGCAAAAATAGCTGTCTCGTCACATGCACCCAGCACCGGGGACAAAGCTTCTTATCTGCACTGTACCCACACCTGTGTCCTGACTTAAGAAAAGGCTTCCTCTAATTTCTGTTGGAATGGACAGTTATTTACTCCATATAAGTTTCAGATATATTTCTGCAGTGGATGGCCACTCATGATTCCCACAGATTTCACAGAGGCCTTCAGCCCGGGGTGGTTTATGCAGAAGACAAAAGAAGAGATACTTGGCAGATAACACTTCTCAGGCCTTTCAGAGGGCATTCAGCTGGAAAGATCTGTTTTTGCTCGAGATGGGAAGTGCTTTTCCTGCAATTATTTGATCTTTCCTGGGAACCTGTTCCTTTGAAAAATCTCCTGGGCTGCTGGGAACAGAGGGGTTCCTATTCTGGTCCCAGGATTGTCACTAACCAGAGGTGTGTCTGAAAAAAAATCATCTGGCTTTTATTTCACCAGAGTTTTCTTATTTGCCTGGTAGGGACAATTATCCACTTCCTGCTTGGTTCATGGGATTTTTGTTAAGATGAAACAAAGAGGTAAATGTGAAGGTATTCAGAAAATGTAAAAGGCTAATTTACTGTTAGGTCATATTTGTATTTTTCCCCCTTGCTCTGGTTCACATTATTAGTGGTTTGTTTTCATTTTCTCCTTAGGACTGGGTAGGAATGTCCTCATGCAGAGCAGAAGTAAAGTGCACAACCCAAGCAAAGATGGTCAGGTTCTCATCACCACTTGGAAAAATAAAGCAAAGAGTGTAGGACCAGCACCCTGTAATACCATCCCAGAAAGGCTGCTTTGGCTAGGGCCACAGAACATTCTGGTCCTTATTTGTCTCATCTTTAGGGGTCTCATAAAGAAGGCCACTGCTGCAGTGAATGAGCCCATCCATCCACTCACCCACCCACCATTTATGGACGAGTATGCTGTGTCCCAGCAGCATGCCTAGACTAGGAAGATGTGAAACGCCATCCCCATTGCTCAAGAGTGGACAGTGCAGAGACAGTGGGAAGGATTTGTTCTGCTCCAATGTTTCACTCATGTTTGTAGTGCTCAGAGAGCTCAGGTATGAGGCCACTCCCTGGCCTGAGGAAGCTGGGTCAGGATCTCAGAGAATAGGCATCTGCTGATTTGGGTGTTTCCCTCAAAGGTCAACTGTGATTGAAGATCTGGACTACTGAGAAGTGGGGGAACCTTTGGGATGTGGGCCTAGTGGGAGGCCCTAAGGTAACTGGGGGTACTGTATTCTTTGGTAGTGCTCTTGAGAGGGTTGTTATAAAAGTCTGAGTCCGGCCCCGCCCTGTCCTCTCTGTTGCAGGTTTGGGATGCAATCACATGCTTGCTCCTACCATTGCTATCTGCACCACGAGGTGATGTAGTTTATAAGGAGACCCTCAGGAAGCCTGTGCTATGCTGCCTGGACTTCCAGGCTCTGAAATATGAGCTAAATAAACCTCCTTACTTCATAAAAATAGCCTGCTTCAGGGGAAAAGTTGGCTAATATAGCATCTGAGCTAGACCTGTCTCAAGGAGTGATGAAGGTGGGCTGGGCGAAGTGCTTCCTAGGCTGCTTGTGAAGGCACAGATTCAGGAAAGATCAAGGAGCATCCCAGGGAGCAGCTTTGTGTCACAAAACCCAAGAATGAGTGAATGAAGGCAACTGAAGTTAGGCAGGACCTAAATACGAAAGAGAGAGCAAGCAGGCCATTGAGGCAAGAGTTACATAGGAATTTGTAATTTAAAAAAGATCATTTAACGACAGAAAGGATGGTCTAGAGGGAAAAGGTGAGAGCAGAAGACTTAAAATTCAAGGTAAACATCTACATTTCTCAGTACACAACAAGTTTCAAAAAGTCCTGGTTTATGAACATTCTCTTCCATATCCTGAATTAGCACATCCGCTAATAAAGGGGAGAGTGAATATATATTATCCAAAAAATAACAAATTTTGATTGATAAATTTCCCTTGCATAACTTACAAAACACTGCTTTCCATAACTTTAGGATAATCTCTGGTGAAAAGGAAGATATTCTAAGTTTCAAAAATGAAAGGCAATTTCTAATACTTTGGGAAAGTTTAGCAGGACATGTAGATTTTTTCAGTTTCTTCCTTCCTCCCTTACTTCCTACCATCCTTTTTTCCTCTGCCTTCTTTTCCAAATTTAGGTATAATTTACATATAGTGCAAAACACTGAACGTAAGTGTACCATTCAGTGAGCTCTGACAAATGCTTATATCTGTATAACCTAAACCCCATCAAGGACAGAACATTTCATCACCCTAGAAAGATCCATCAGTATCTGCTTTGTGGTCAACCCATCCCAGGCAAACAAGGATGTGATTTCTACTACCCGTCTGAGATGTCCACCATGGGTAAGTTTTCTCTGGTATAGAACTTAATACACATGTACTCATACAGCACGCACTCCACGTCTACCTACTTTATTCAGCATCATGTTTTTGACACCCATGATACTGCACATTCAGTAACTTATGCTAAATACAACAGTAGGTTTTATTGGTTTATTCACTGTAGCAGTTTTTACTGCTTAACAATATTCCATGGTTTGTATATACCAGTATATGGTAGTTTTTTATACCAATTATTGATTTATATATATATTTATACATATATTTATACATATACATATATTTATACATGTTGATGCATAATATTTATACATATTTATGGGATACAGTAAAATAATGCAATATGTGTATAAAATGTGTAATGATCAAATCATGATAATTAGCATTTTGATCTCCTCCAGTGGTTCATCATTTCTTTTTCTTCCCCACTTTTTTTTTACTAGGTGCATTATAGTTGTATAAAATGATGGGATTTGTTAAGTATTCATACATGCATACAATATAACAATATATTTGATAGGTTTTTAATAATACTCTCTTCTGCTGAATAAAGTATGCAACTGTTCACAGCAAAGCAAAAATGAAAACGCCCAGAGCCAGGTGTGGTGACTCATGCCTGCAATCCCAGCAGCCTGGGAGGCTGAGGCAGGAGGATCACAAGTTCAAAGCCAGCCTCAGCAACTCAGCAAGACCCTGTCTAAAAATAAAAAAATAAAAAGGGCTGGAGATGTAGCTCAATGGTTAATTGCCCCTGGGTTCAATCCCTGGTACCAAAAAATCCCACACAAAACAAAGCAACAAAAGTGGCACAGACATGCAAGCTCAGGTGAAATTTCCAACTGTTCTCTACATGGTCAGGCATTAACTGCACTTTCAGAATTCTCTAGAAGAAATAAGGGCTAAAGCTTCAGGTAAAACAGGACAACAAAAGAGACTACCCTTTGTATTATATGTTTGGATCACATAGCAGATGAATAATGGTCCTGGAAAGAAAGATGACACATGTTGAGAAATTCAGGCAATCAGAGTGAATGGTTAAAATAATAATTTAGGTATCTAAATATTCTTTAAAAAAATAAAATATGCCCACATAGGCTTTTACATGGCTCAACAGTCTATATTTCTCTACTACTATCTTGTCTAAGTAGCACTTTAAAGGGGTCCAGCAAAGAAAGAAAAGAATTTAAAAACACTAAAGAACTTGCAAGTTTTCTATGAGAGAATTGCATTCATGAGTGCCAAGTAACCACTTGGTGTGATTTCAGTTGGGTTCAATGAAGTGATAATACCTGGAAGCTTCCAGGGAAGCTTACGAACTCTAGTTAACAGGGTTTACTGAACAGAGCCAAGAGGCAAAAGTCAGGGAAAGAAGTTCATCTCAAAAGTTTGATATTCTAAAAACTCTATATCCCTACTCTGTGGAACTGTTTAAAGAGGCATCACAAAAGATCCCAAACGACAGCCTCAAAGCATATTGTCTTTTCCTGTGTAGCTGTCACAATTTACTATGAAAACTAGACCGGGATGCGTTATGATGACATGAAGCACTAACTTGGGTTGGTTCCTTCCCAACACCGTATACTGACATTCTGACATCGCCTGTCCCACGAAACGAACTAATGGTGTCAACTCCAACATTCCCATTGTTGATTTATGATGTCATGCTGAAGACACACTAGAAACACATAGCTCTCAGCTCCAGATGGAGACTGATTTGATTCCAAGAATCATGCAGATAATGATCTGACAAAAATCTGGTAGGTTTCCTTTCCATTTTTCAGACTAGATTCACATACTAGTCCTGTATTTTTCTGAAGCAATTGATATCTGTTGAGTACCAATTACGGGTCAAATATTGTGCTTTTATGTCTCATTCTCACAAGTCTCTGAGTCAGGCACTATTATTATTCCAATTTCCCAGGCAAGGGAAATAAGACTCAGCTTCTACAGTCATTCATTCATTATTATTCTGCGTGTTACTCTTCCCTAGCTGGACTGAGATGGAGGCTGGGAGTCGTGAAAGACTGTGCATGAACAAACAGAAAGCAAAATGACTTTCCTTTTTGATCTCCCTCCTTACATATTTTAACATTATATTTTGTAATTAGGTCAAAGTGAGAGAGACCACTGTTGAGAGCTACAGCAAAGTTTAACAATTATTTCTTAGGAGATTGTTAATTAGATTGACTTGGGATACAGGCTTTGGGATATGAATTTATTTTAATAGCAGTTAGAGTACAAGACAGCTCATAAATAAAAGCCATTCCAAACATTATCCACAGGAAACAGCTGGAGCTGGGAAGGGAACTTTTGACATTAAGGAAATGCAGAACTTCATGGAATTAGAGGAAGGCAGGAATAATATATCACACAGTAACACTATCTTAGCAAGAGCTGGACCATGTTTTCAGTAGATACACTTATTTTACAGCAATTCATGCTTGGCTTTTACCTCTGTTTTCAGGAGACAAACATGGCATACTAAGAACAAAAGTTCAAAGAAATGTGAACTAGTACTCAGAGACATTTATGCTTTCAGAGGTGGGGGCCTGTGGTTTGGTGGACAGCTTGGGCCTGATCTGCTATACAGACCTGCACTACATACCATGGTAAGTGAGCACTAACCACATGTGGCTGGCCAAAATTGAAATGTGATGTAAGCGTAAAGCACATGGCCAGATTCCAAGGACTTAATATGAAAAGAAGAATGCAATATATCTCATTAATAAATTTTAAAGTATAATTACATGCTGAAATGACAATATTTTGGATATATTGTCTTAAACTATATTATGAACACTATTTTCACCTGGGTTTTTTTATTTTAATATTTAAAAAATTCTTTCTTTCTTTCTTTCTTTTTTCTTTTTCAATATGGTTACTAGGATATTTAAAATTACTCATGTTGTCTGGATTTGTGGTTTGCATTATATCTACAGGACAGCAATGGTACACATACTCAGTAATTGAAAAGATTAGCCCAAGTTGAAGATATGGTAGATTTAATCAAAGTGGTGAGCCATCTGCAGTGAAATGTGTTCCCTAGGAGGTGGAAAAAAATGATTTCATAGGAGGTAAGCTGGCATGCTGCAATTCTGCTCTGACCCACTGGCGACCTCAGGTAAACCACTCAGTATTCCTGGACTTCAGCCTCCACAGCCATTGGCTCAAATAATTTTTAACATTTTTTTCTAGTGCTGATATTTTGAGTCTATGGCAAATTTTTAAAGGCAGGTAACTTGTGGGTGAGGGTGAATGAAAAAAATAGACTGTACTGGGGACTGAAATGGAGTGAACTAATGTGGCATTTATGAATATGTCAAAATAAACCATCCTGTTTTGTGTAACTATAATGCACAAATAAAACATTATAAATAAATAAAATGAGTAAACAAACTAATATTTGCTCAATATATATAGCCCCAAACGTTATCTGCTAATCTCTCACAGGTGATGTGCCTTTGATTAAGTCTTTCTGGAGCAACAAGAAAAACATCAAATGGCAATTATAATCACGCTTATGATGCACAGACTGGGCTATCCTAAAGAAAGTAGATAAGATTAGGTCTATAGATCTATGTACCCATACAAGCAGGTTTTATGGGATAAAGTTATGCTTGTAGCTTGTAACATAGAAAAACTTTATTTGTTTATTTATTTATTTATTTTTTGTGGGGCTAGGGATTGAACCCAGGGCCTTGCACATGAACTCAAAATATTCTACCATATCACCAACGTGGAGGAAAAACAGAATGGGTTATTCTTTTAGTTCAGATTTCGTTCTGTTTCTTTTCATTTTCAAAGCATCTAATTATCCGCTGGAAATTATCCCTCATCTTCCATGGAAATTAAACACTTTTTAAAAAAAAAAAATAAATGATTCCAGAGTTTCTCCTTTTTTTTTTTTCCCTAAAAGGTACAAAACTTAAATTTAGGTAACTCAATTATAACTAACAAGGTAAAGTTTTAGCACAATATTAGATAAGTACTGTTCATGTCCCCATACATATTTTAAATGAGTACAAGATAAGAATCTATGTGTTGAAACAAACAGAATTAAGAGGCTGTGAGGATAAGTGACCCACAGGATAGAAAGCTTGCTTGGCATGAAAACTTCCAGAAAGACTGCATGACTTCTTCTCTTGGAGGGATAGCTGTAATTTATAACTCCATTTCTGTAGAATGCCCCTGTTGAAGCTAGTTTAAATCTGGCATCTTTAACTTCTGACCACATAGGGACCGTGTGTACAAGTACTACCAATATATGTGTCCAGAGTGAAGTAACCCTTGCCTTCTTCTCCTCGGCTCCAGATGGCTTCTGTTGTGGCTTTCTGAAGCATGGCCATGATATCATGAATACTGAAGTCCTGCCTGTGCCGGAGGTCACCCAAGAAATGTGATGACAAAAGAAATTTTAGAGACATAGGTTTCCTCCTCTCTCTTCTTCTCATTTCTTTCCTGTTTTGCTTAATCAATCCTCTTATATCATGCCAATACAATTCATGTATTTTTATTAACATTGAAGGCAAGTTGGAAATTTTGACGGAATTACTGGAATGAATAATGCCATTGCACACTTTGTGGGGAACTTATTTCAGAAAGCAAGAAAGGAGTTTAAAAGTCACAGCACAACGGGAGGATAAACTGGTCACTTTTGGGGTGAGAGTAGGTCAACCTATGAATGAGATCAAGTCTCGTGGGTCTATTATGCAAGATAACTGTTTTGCTTGAAAACGGAAAAAATTACCCTGCATTTCTTTTTCTTTGCCATTATCTATACAACCACAGTCAACAAAACAAAACAAAACCTAAAAAAAGCAGGTCAAAAAAGAACAGTTTCTATTGGCTTTTCTCTAGTTTTATTCTATTTTCTTGCTCTACCTTATTCCCTACTATTCTACTATTTTGAGCATATGAAGGAGCAGGAAGTCTGCGAAATAAGACACTTATTAATCTGTCAGTTTTCTCAATGAATTTTTTTTCCAGCATCTTGTGTGGCAACAGGAAGGATGTGGGTCCCTTTTAGATTCAAATGAGGCAAATGGGCCCTGGCCCCTAGCCTGGGTTGAGGACCTCAGGGTTATTGCTATGCTGTAGCCTGGGAACACCAGAGCCATCCTCTCCAAGTAGGGTGATTGTTTCCTCCTGGTGCTTAATCTCTATTTCAAAAATCAGGTTCTGAGGCCACAGCTCACTAAAACGACAATAAAGAACAACCAAACATCCCCCTATGGACACAGTATACCTAGAGTGAACTACTATTATATTAAGAGAATTTTGGTATTTAGTGGTGAAAAGACCAACACAGGTGTTTCAAATTGTGTAGGATGAACTTTTCAAAGTGGCAGAATCTCTTTTCAAATTATTTCTGAAACTTGAAGAACGTGGTAGAAAAAGCCCACCATACCTTTTCCCAAAATATACATTCATAAACATGCAAAAGTAAGGAGTGATACATTTATAACGTGGCAGTTCTCAAGGGTGAAGCAGCAGGGTCACAAATCTGAAGTCAGCCTGGGCACTGAGTGAGACCCTGATTGAAAAAAAAAGGTGTTTTTTTTTTTGTTGTTTTTGTTTTTGTTTTTTAAAGACTGGAGATGTAGCTCAGTGGTAGAATTCTTGCCTAGCAAGCACAAGGCCCTGGGTCAGAGCCCTGGTACATTTTTTTTTTTAAATAATATACCAAACAAATATGAGACTTTCAGTCTAATTTACAAAACTAGATATTCATTACAAATAATTCCATGAAAAGCCCAAAGCAAAACCATGAAAGAGACTGTGGAGTGGTATTAGACAAATATTTTAATACTGAATTTGGGAACTGATTCTATTATTAATTCTATTAGACTAATCTTGTGATGCTAGCAGATTATTTATCCTCTCTTAAGTCAATCCCATCTTTTCACTCAACCACCTATCCATCCAGTAGGTGCTGATTGCCACTAAGTGACAGGCCACTGGTGAAATCAAGATAATATTCCAGCACCAGAGTAGCTTCTGATGAGAGATGCATCCACATAATTTTAACAAGACAACTTGTCGCTTGGAAGTTTTAGGGTACTAACAGGAGCTTAATGGAGAAAGAAATGTATTCCAATGAAGAGATGGGTCAAGGTTTCATTGAGGAGAAAC